>PVJC01025698.1:0-24561 GCA_004026665.1 Murina feae | reverse complement strand
ACCAGGGAAAGGAGCTCTGGCCGTAGGTCAAGGGTATTAAGAGCTAGAAAGAGGGAAATGACAGCAGAAAGCACTGGATGAATAGCAGTTCGCTTTTTCATCTTGGGGTGACATACTCCCTGAGGTCGCTGGTTCTCAGATACACTGTGTTCCTGGATTAAGAAATCTTGGTGCCGTGGGCTAAACCAAGGAGATGAAAGTACTCAAGTCCCACAGATTTGAGCAATTGCTCCTTTACAGACTTGCCTGGTGGCATTCGTCTAAAGACAGCACACCGAATTAGAAGTGATCATGTGCAAGAAAGTCTTTCATACCCAAGGGTCCTGTGATATAAGTGTAATACAAAAGTAAAAGCCCAATGATTTGGATTATCCTGACAGCACACAATATCCCAGATTTTAACATCCTTCTCTTAGCTGCAGTCATTGTGAATTTTCTTTACTCTTTTGCTTCTGCAATTACTAATATTTTTACACGAACATCTTTTTTCAGGTGATGTCTGACATCTGGAATCATTGCCCTCGTCTGCTCTAACGGTGAGCATCAATGATAACTGCGTCTGATGATGAGAAATAAGATGAACTAATTGGTTCCCAAGCATGAGCAAGCCAATGAACCTACTTTCTTAAATGCTTTGAGAGAGACAATATGGTCAAAGACATGTATAAATCATAATCATAAAATTAAATGACCTGCTTTGTTCTGAAATTCTGTTCTCACACAGAAAATCAAAGCCTCTGAACACATGCAACAAATCAAATATCACCACCAGTGTTCATCTCTTCCCCACCTAAAATATGAATTCTTAATTATACTACTGCATTCATTTTCTTCTTTCCAATTAAAAAGAGAGAGAGAATCTTGTACATGGAGCTAAACAGATTATTGGAGAAAACAATTAGACATAGAACGACGCTAAGTGAAGATTCCTGGCGCTTTTGCTATGTGTGCAAGCGTATGCGCTCTGCATACCAATGACAAAGCTAGAAAGAAAACTCACCTGTTTTCTTCCTCAAGATCTGCTAGGATTCTCTCTAGCTCCCCTCTTTCCTCACTCTCTAAGGAAATCAAGATCTGGGCAGGACTACGAGGCTGGCTCAGGGGGGAGTCCTGGTTCAAACTTTGGCAGTAATGCTGGATTAACAAATGTTCATCATCTCTGGAAAATAAAATCAAAGGTTTTGGTTTTTCCCCCACTTACTTGGGTTGGGGATCAGGGACTCGGGTGTGTATTTAAAAATAGAAACATTTATTTGCTCTTAACAATTAATTAGACGCTTTTTCCATTTTTATACTGCTGAGGTTGTGGTCTACCATCCTGCGGGTGACAATTCGAGTGTTTGTCCTCTTTTCAGTTGAATTTGATTAGCCTATTTACATGGGTAAATTAATGGCAGAATTACATAAATATTGGGACTCTATGTTGATAGTTTAACCAATAGCTAATAAATATTAGAAGATATAATAATGGCTGTATAATGTTTTTACCAAGCATATCAAGGTAATCTGTTCACTAACCCACATTATTGTTGATACTGACCAGGAAAAAAGAAAAAACTGCTGCCTTTAAAATAATATGAGTAGCCCTAACCGGTTTGGCTCAGTGGATAGAGCGTTGGCCGGCCTGCGGACTGAAGGGCCCCAGGTTCGATTCCAGTCAAGGGAATGTACCCTGGTTGCAGGCACAATACCCAGTAGGGGGTGTGCAGGAGGCAGCTGATCGATGTTTCTATCCCTCTCCCTTCCTCTCTATAAAAAATCAATAAAATATATAAAAAATAATACGAGTAAAGCCTAGCTGGAGTGGCTCACCTGTTGAGCATCAACCTATGAACTAGGAGGTCACAGTTTGATTCCCAGTCAGGGCACATGCCCAGTTTGCGGGCTCCATCCCCAGTGAGGGGTGTGCAGGGGGCAGCTGATAAATGATTCTCTCATCTATTTCTCTCTGTCTCTTTTCCTCTCTGAAATCAATAATCAAAATATATTTAAAATAAAAATAAGATAATATGAGTAAATATTTTGTTTATTGGACAGCAATGTAACCAAAAGATGTTACCTTGGTAAGCCAGTTTCAACTTATAAAAGCCACATAGGCTGGATAGTAACAATAATGAAAGTGTAGACAAATGATTGTTTCATTCAATTATTATTTAGATAAAAAAAACAAAAATTGGAAGAAAAAACCCATTCAAGTGACTAAAAGAAAACTTGACTTGTTCTTTAGAACAGCTAATCTTGGGGAGCAAAGAGGCAAAAGGCTTGTATTTTGGGAGGCGGCCGCAATCTTTCCTTTGAACTGGGAGCTCTCTGCTACACAGAAAAAAAAATATTTTTCTGAATACATTGCTCCCAGCTCCTGAAAAGCCTGTGTACCATGTTATAAGAACTTCACTCTGTTCTAATGAGAGGCTAAAGCTCTGTTTGACTAAATGCCATTGAGATCTAGCTTCATATTCCCCTCTCCACACTCATTTAATTTCTTTTTCTTATTGCCATGTCTTCTGGGTTGAAAAAAAAAATCAGACTTTTAGGAAAAAAATCCTCCTCCTGATTTAAATTACTTTGGTCCATCAAGCCAGGTAATCGGTTAAGAAGTGAAATGTTGACTAAAAGTAATCATTGGGTGTTAAAAACAAACACTTAAGAAGTCAATCAATCCTCCAAACCAATTCTCCAGACCTGCCCCTAAAATAGCATGATTTTACCAACAAAGAGTGAATCAAATGGATTTGATGTCCTCAGAATGAACTAAAGCTTTTCATTTAAAAATAAAACAAAAGCAGTTTTACCGCCTAATTTATCTCTTCCCAAATTCTGACATTTTATTGCTAGACCTCATGTTTAATTGCAACAAAGAGTTATAATTAGCCCAGCCAACGTGGCTCAGTGGTTGAGCGTCGACCTATGAGCCAGGAGGTCATGGTTTGATTCCCAGTTAGAGCACATGCCCTGGTTGCGGGCTTGATCCCCAGTGGGGGAGTGCAGGAGGCAGCCGATCAATGATTCTCCCTCATTCTTATTGTTTTTCTCTTTCTTGCTCTCCCGTCCTCTCTTTGAAATCAATAGAAACATATTAAAAAAATGGTTACAATTAAACTTCTCTTACTGTTCTCTTAAGCAGTCAATGGATGGCAGCCATTATCATATAGATACAACTTGAATTAAATGTGCTAGAGCTTCTAATATTAAAATCAGTGACCAGGAGAAGCAAATAACTCAAGTTGTTTACACTTGGTTGATTCTTTGGACACATATTTTCCTGTCAAAGTGCTTTATATATTAATACTATTAATACTTTCCCCCATAGCTAAGAAAGAGAATGCACCAGAGTTACATTTGGGGGAAAGGCTGTTTTGTTGTAAGTCATACACAATTGGTTGAGTGTTGACTTGCCTCTATTATTACCTTAATTGCCTGTATGTATCAGATGAGATGATTTATTTCGATGGCTTCAATAACCAGTTATGTATAAATGCCCCCTTCGATACTACTTCCCTCAGCCTCTTGTCATCTGAGTGTAACTTTGTGTTGCCATATCAACTACCTATGATAAATTTACTATTCGTCCCTTTGTCTAGATTTTCCATGACAAACTGGTGCGACATCCGTTAGTTCTCAAACTAAAAACACTGTTGTATTTTGACCAGATTTATTCTCTCTAAATTATCTATTCAGTTAGCAGAGCTTTATTTTCCCCTCCTACTAGTTTCTTAATCTACTTCCTCCACCGCAGGCCCTTGGCTCATGGTGATATTCCTTTGGGCTCTGTATTGTGAGTACTTCCCCTATTTAATAAGGAAGCTTCTGTTTCGCTGCCAGAGCTCTGCTCCTTGACAGTTTTAACATTACTCTCTCTCCTTCCTTAAGTTCGACAGGCCTGGTGTATCGTTCCACTAAAAACCTGTGACCTGAATTTGTACTTCCTCTTCTAAAACCCTTTACAAGTTTGCCTCCCTTTATCTAGCTGATGAAGATGCTAAATCACAAAATCCCACTGTTTCGGATCTCTGCAGGAAAGTGCACAACTAACCTACCATATGGGAATACCAATAGAACTCTGCAAGATTATGTCTCCACTTCCCCAAGAGTGGAGAAAATACTACCTAGCCATCACTTTAAAAATTACTACCCAATTGTTCTGGCCGGTTTGGCTCAGTGGAAAGAGCATAGGCCTGCAGTCTGAAAGGTCCCGTGTTCGATTCTGATCAAGGGCACATGCCCAGGTTGCAGGCTCGATCCCCAGTAGGGGGTGTGCAGGAGGCAGCTGATCAATGATTCTTTCTTGTCATTCTATATCTCTCTCCGTCTCCCTTCCTATCTGAAATTAATTAAAAAAATACTTTTAAAAAATTAATACCCAATTGATTTAAATATTGGGCAGATCTGGTCAAAGATCAACCATTTAATATAGTTTAAATATTTGGAACTCTGCAATTTGTGGTAATATGAAATTAAATAAGAATACGGCGCACTGTTTTTGCTATTCTGGAATACCAATAACACCACAGTTTGCCTGAGGTCATTCCGTATCAGGTTAAGAGTTAAGAAAAAAAAGTAAATGAAGGGCTCCTTGAAAGATCAAATGTATATAATGCTCATTTCTATCTTCTGAGCTATCCTACCTCTAAATCCCTCAAAGCAATTTCATCTTCAGGAACATTTTGTAAAAAGAGATGGGATACTTACATGCTCTCATTAGGAGAGATGCTATCATTTAGATAAGATCCATTGCTGTTTTCCATTTCTGCTAGCCTGATAAAAAACGTAAAAGCTCATTAAAACTTATGTGACTTCTTAGACTCTATTCAAGACCTAATCGAACATTCCTGAAAACTAACGGATAAATCACGTCAAGAGGAGAAAGGAATCCTTCAAATTAAAGGATGTGTGTGTTGGCCAAACCATTTGAGGCAGTGAGTGGTAGACCACAGCTGAGTAGTAGCTTTGCATTTACACTATAAATTATAAGGGAAGGTGTATTTTGTTTTTCTTTTCTCCTTCACAGATCGATCTTCCTTTCACTGAGAACAAGCCTTTGTTTTCACAAGAAAGCTTTCCTAACCACAAATATATGCTGTATCCTTACACTACCCTTTGTTTTTTAAGATCATTAAAGTTTCCCACTGATGACAGATATGTTTAGCAGTGAGAATATTGATAAATGTTGAGTTGAAAGTAAGTGTTCTACACCTTCTGCTACTAATTTTTACCTTTAAAAACCTCCTTCACCTCAGCCCATCCGGAGTGGCCCAGTGGTTGAGCAGCAACCTATGAACCAGGAGGTAATGGTTTGATTCCCCGGTGGGGGAGGCAGCCTATCAATGATTCTCTCTCATCATTGATGTTTTGATTTCTCCCTCCCTCTCTCTTCCTCTCTAAAATCAATGCAAATATATTTTTAAAAAGCCACCTCATTCACCTCAGACAATAATAAGGTGTTGTTGTTTTTTTCACAACTACAACAAAAAAGTTTCCCTAGCTGGCTCAGTGGATAGAGCATCGCCTGTCGACTGAAGGGTCCTGGGTTCGATTCCGGCTTAGGGCACATGCCTGGGTTGCGAGCTTGATCCCCAGGAGCGGGCATGCAGGAGGCAGCCGGTCAATGATTCTCTCTCATCATTGATGTTTCTACCTCTCTCTTCCTCTCCCTTTCTCTCTGAAATCAATATATATATATATATATATATATATATATTTTAAAAAGTTAACCAAACTCTTACAGATTTATTCAACAAGCATAAGATATCTTATAATTAGCAATTCAGATTTTAGGTATAAAATGATCTCAAAGACAAAGAAGGTAAGACAGAAAAGTCCAAGGAGAAGGAAAATCAACTATTCTCTTATTTACAGCATATTATGTAAAATAAACACATAAATGGAAAGCAATGCTTTCATATTCTCCATGTAACACAGTATCATTTCTTCACACACTTATGTCTCGTCTAGCAGTCTTCTAAAAAGGTTATATGGTTCTAAGCCAATTTATTAAACGTGCTCAGTATACAAAAACATAACAAAAACTATCAGAAATATTGAAAGGCTGGGGGTTCGGGGAGATTGTTCTGGACTAATGCTCTTATTAGTGTCCAACATCAACATGCAGTGAAATGGCATGCACGTTAGAGGGCAGGTTGATTAGTAGAAATCAGACAAGTCGGGGGGTGAAGGGGGGGAGAGAAAAGAGTCGTTTAAAATTATTATAGGTTAGCTTTCCTCGGTTAGTTACTTTAATCAATATTTGCCTGGCATTCAACTAGTCTCATACCTGCTAGCATAATGTTCAATGCGTGAATGAGTATCATCGTGTGAAAGTTGAGGGGACGAGGCAGGCCTATAAGGCAGAAAATGTGATTAGTCACAGATACCATCCTATAATGGAGAAAAGAAAACCCACCACACAGTTATGTTATATGCACGGCCTAGAATGCTTTTATCCTCATTCTGTGGCTCATGTACACACTGAGTTGTTCCTGTAGCTTACACATCCTCCAGTATTTTAAATTCAGGTTGCGGAGAGGATTGCTCATACTTCTGCTTTTATCAAAAGCCATAGAGAGGGATCAAAAACTTCTGTGGAAACTTTCCATTAGAGAAAAGGTTGAGGGAGGCAATCTCTGTGTGACATTTTGTCCCCCTATCTTGTAATATCATGTGTCCCATGGTTCTGAAATTGTTTTAGCACCAGGTGGTTTTACATTTTCAAGTCCACACCTGTGCCATTTAGGACATCCCTTATGTCTGAATGGAAACTGTACGTTTGCCTCGATTCACAGTCCACAATCTTAGTTCTAAAGAGGCTACTCCAGTCCGTGACTTCTTAAGAGTCCACATATCAAGACACCTTGGTCTATGTAATTTTTTAAGGAAGGGATACATCTACCAATTTAGCAGCAGCATATATGACTATGTCAGAGAATAAAATTGAAGGACCTAAAGTTTATTGTCATGTTTTTTAGAAAGAATGACTAAATTCCATAGAATGTCACAATATCTGAAATATTTATTAGGGATTCAGAGAGGAAAACAAGAGGGAGGAATTAATTAGCATGAATTCGTGTATATCCTTTTGGGGCATAAAAACCTCTTCTTTGGCTCCACAGACTAGAATTTAGGTAGGGTTAACAGTTTTTCCATTCTTTCACATGTAATCTATTAATTATCTGAAGTTAGTATAGTACCTTCGGATTAACCTTAGGAAAAACATCTATCTGTTTTGAAAACCAGTTTGGGCTTGTGCTTTTTGTTTTATTTGGAATAGTACAAAAGTCTCTTCCATTTCTCTCCTAACATAGAAAGCCCTTAGGTAAAGGCATGAATCTAAAAGTCAGCAGTAATCTATTCGGTTAGAACTGGTTTAGTCCAATGTCCAAGTAGCATTCAAGGACTTGGTAGAAACACTAAGATGTTTTGTTTTTTTTCCTTACATAAAAAAGAAAACCATGTGGTTATCTAGGCTTACATAGGAAATATGCTAAAAATCCATCTTTCTTAAAAAATAACACACAATCATAAAATGATTACAACACACTACAGCAAATCACTGGGGAAATGATGTCTCCTCTGATAAATGTCTTATTTAAGCCATCAGTGTTGTCCAAGTCGAGTCACCATAACCAAGGGTGGAATAAATAATAAAGACATTTAAACTATCCCGAGGAAATAAAAGGATGATTACCCAAATTACTAGGCACATCCAAAGATTTCCAGGGGAATCTTCACTCTAGTTTTAGAGAGTTAATGTGGTAATTCCTTAGAACCCTGGAGCAGCCCATTATTAGGAAAATGCTAAGGTTTGTTTAGAAATATTCAGTGCAAGTAAAGATAATTTAGTACTTTGATTATCTGGCTTATAAGCCCTATCTATGGAACAGACCAGTCTTTCAATTATATACTTCTTATGAGCCCACCATCATAAAAAAATTTAATGTTTTTCCTTATAATAGTTGCTACCCTGGTAATGTATAGAAGAAAAACCTGAGACCTTGAAGCATAACTATACCAAGAAAACTAGGCAAGTAAATCCGAAAGACGTTAATAAAAATCTCATACAGAAAATCTTATGCAGAGCTTTAAGTCTTAGCCTTGAGGATAATTCCATGTTATTTTTCTTATTAATGCACACAGCACCTAACACAGCATGCATAAGCACAAGAACTCATAATAACCAGAAATCTAAATATATATATATATATATATATATATATATATATATATATATATATATATATAGTAAAGGAGGTACTTTTTAAATCAGAAAATGCGCCAAAAGGGAGTACTGTTCAGAAAAGAAGCACTTAAAAACCAAGAATTAGTAAAAGTACAAAACCACTTAGTCCAGAAGCAGAACTATGAATGCAAGGCCTTCCAAAACACTTTTCGAAGGGAAGGTAAGACTACCCTTCTCCCTTCTTGTTTCCTAAATACAAAACAACATACACAGAAGCTTTATTTCTTTTTTATAGTTAATGGCCAATTCCAGTCCACCCATCACCACCTTCTCTTCCACTAGGTTTTCATTCATTTAGGTTTCAAAGGAGAATAGCTCAAAGAATATTATTTGACTGTCTCATTTGTGGGCAAACAACATAAGAGATTTATGTTCGATTTAGTTTTAAATGATATGACAGATGTAGGCAAATAAAGGTTTTGTCAAAGGAAAAAGGACAGATCTGTACCACAGTAAACTTTGAAACTCTGTGATCCATAGTAAATGGATTAAATGCTGTCATTATTATAGGATTTGTTAATATCAGATAGAATTCTTACAAAGTAAAATACCTTAGGACCTGGGTCTTCTGCCTGAATAGAATAGCTATACAGTATATTTTAGACATTACATAATCCTATGAGGAAGGACTTTAAAAAGATGACTTGGTGTTCAAGAAACTAGGAACTTTAGTGTGCTGCGTTTGTGTTCTTCTTTAAAATTAGAGCTTACTACTATTTCTGAATAATCTAGTAAACTTTTATAAGACAAGACGAGGACATGTTTTAGCTGTCTGAGAAGACATTTTAATAAAGGCTGTTATTAATTTTAAAGTTCTTAGAAGTTTAAAACAAACACCCTGTAGTTAAGATCAGTCACAACAGAAACTCATGGGCATAATTTTTTTCTCATGACTGTATGTATTAAATAAACATTTTTTTCTTCTTGCAAGGAACTATTATTCTTTGCTTATTATTTTGTACTATCACTATCCATGCATTTTTTAAAAAAATTATTCTTTAGCCTATTTATCTTTTGGATTATTTTTAACTGGTTAAAACTTATTCCAACCCAGAGTAAACTCATTTGTTTCTCAGGATCCAATCAAGCTGAGAATTTCAGCACATCAATTTTTCAAAAGCTCCTTATTTATGAAAGGGTCTAGCTTCTATATACAAATAGACTACCTGGATTAAGGAAAACAATTACCAATGACAAGGAACATAATTAAATCTCCCCATATTGTTTATGCATGATGATTAAAGAAATCAGGTAGTTCACTACTTATAGCTCACATATCTCAAAATTAAGGGGAATAATAATGCAGCTTAAAAAAAGATTCCTTACACTTCCTTTAGGCCAATAAAGACCTAAAATAAATCTCAATTAATTGTTTGCATTTATCACTACGGGATTTAAAAAAGGACCTACTTTAAATTAAACTACATGGTGGAACAATAAAAAAGACCCAATAAAAATAAATTGAATTCTTACACAAGCCTGTCTTCCAAATTGGTCATTTACCCCTTATATATAGTAGAGCTGTCCGACTTTAAATACATATTTTAATAAAGTATACTTTGAAATATCAAAAAAACACTACACAATGATTTTAAAACATGCACACTGTTTGCTAATACATAAATCAAAAACCCCCAGAATGAATTTTCTACCATTATAAACTCTGAGATAAATCAATTGTCTGTTGGTATCTAATATTAGTATTATTAATACACGCCAATAGTAATAAAGACTGCAGTATATTTTTCTGCTTGTGAGCTGAATATTTAGGAGAGAAGAGCAAAGTGAGTTTAGTTAAAAAATGAGCTCATGTATATAAATATCAGTCAATTAGCAGGACATTACATGATAAAAAGTCCACACACCTTACTGAAATTATTCAGTCCAACTCAACATCCCAATATACAATGGATTCTGATATTCAATGGTTCACTTATAAGAAGCCCTAAAGAATAAACCATCATCCTTTCGAAGGCCTTAAAGCATGGAATCTCAAGGAACGTGGCTCAAGAATGGTATTATGTAACCAGAATGCTATTCCCTGCTTATAACTGAATATATAAACATGTCTCCCAGGAACACAACTAACAACCAGTTGGACCAGGTGGGGACCTGAAAACCTTAGTCTGACTCTCCTGATCTGTGGTCAATGGCACTCTCAAAGTTTTATCAAGGGAAGAAATAAATCAAAATGAAACAAAGGAAATCAGTATGTCTTTAAAACAAAACAAAACAAACAAAAGTTTCAAAATCAGCAAGCGAATGTGTTGGCGGCAGCAGCACCCTTCAGCAGAAGTACTCACGCAGAATCTACCGGCCAGAAGTTGATCAGAGTAACAGGACTGCAAAACAAAAAATGAGGTGGTGAAGAGACACAGGCAAACTCAGCCTCAAAAAAAAAAAAAAATTACTGAAAGGTCAAAATAAATAAAACCTAATCAATTAAGGATAAACCATGGAAAGCAACAGCCAAACAAAAGTGGAAAGTGAATTAAAAGAAACACCAACAGTGGTGTGATTGCCACCAGAGTTGTGGAGAGAAGAAGGTTTAAGTGAGGTGAAGGCATCCTCAGCTTGATCATGAGAATTGTTACTACTTACTGTGAAAGAATTTCCTGTGACTCTATCTTCTTTCAAATAGAAAAAAAGTGACTCAATATGACCACACAATCAGATCCAAAGAGACACACATCTATTGATTTGTGAGGGAGGAAAGTCAGAATGAAATATTGGAATCACTCATTTGTAAACAGTCCCGTATTTCTTAAAAGCTTTTAGAGGTAATTTAGCAGTTGGAGCATGATGCTTTCTTCCCCTGTGAGATAAAGTTTAACTTTTGGGAAAAGTTAATTGTCATGGGATAATTGACACAGAAAATGCCAACATCAGCCTGTTTTGCTCTTTTCATCTAAAGGAAATCTAGAGAAAGAAATAGGAGAGACTGTTTGCATTTCGGAGTGAAGAAAGGTATTCAGCTGAAATGAGCCCGAATATACATCAAATGAGAATCTGTTTTGCTTTCGCCACTACTCACGTTTCCATGTTGTCCCCCTCTAAGACAGTCTGCACTGGCAGGTAGCCCATTCGGGGATGCTTCGCAAAATACCTTTTGGTTCGAAATTTGTTTTTTAGTACCTTGGCAAAGTCACGAACATCTTCTCCTGATGTTGTCTGAAAGGGAATTTGGGTTGACATCAGACTTGGGAGAATAAGGTCTCCATGAGAAGGACCACACCAGTGCTCCAACTCAGGGCATTCGTTCTGTAATCTCGGAGAGAGTAAGGGTTGAGAGCAAAGGCCTTGGAATCAGACAAAACCAGGGTTCTGAAACCAGGCCTGGCATTTACTAGTGCGATTAACTTGGGTGAATGAGTTGTTTACCTGTCTGAGGCTCAGATCCCCTGTGAAATGGGGACAATCATACCTCAAGAAGTTGTTACACTGAATAAATGAAGTACCTCAATTACTGGACTACTCAATAAGTGGTAATTTCTAGAAGTCTTCAAGTCGAAAAGTTAACCTTAAGTTTTGCCACACTGTACGGTATTTTAAAAATGTACTATTGTCCACATGGGTACCATGTTTCACCCACTCAGTATATTCACAGCATGGTTCATTCTCCATCATCAAATACCTTTGCAAAAGGAACCAAAGAGAGAAAGCCCATGGAAACACTGAGAGGATCACTGGGATGATGAAAGAGAGAAATACGCTAAAGCAGAGCTTCTTGAATTGACAGGTGTGGGAACCACCTGCAAATCTGGAGAAAACGCAGGTTTTGCTTGAGAAAGTCAGGGGTGGGGCCTGGCATTCTGGGTTTCTAATAAGGAAGCTCCCAGGCAATGCCAGTGCTGCTAGTCACAGGCTGTGACTAGGAAGCAGCTAGTGCTGAAGGAACATAGGATTTACACCCTGGTCTGTCCAACCACCAGGTCTAGGCCCTTTCCTTCCTGCCAGTGATTTTCCAAAGTCCTGCTAGCCACTTGATATTTTCCCAAAACAACCTCTTAGAAGGCGCCACCTCGTAATTCTGGAGCCTTGGGCGAATGATTTAACCTTAGGAACTCAGAGCCCTCATCTATAAAAGGGGGTTAAAAATAATAACAATTTCACACTGAGTAGTTTAATAGGTAATCCTAGCATTTGCTTGACGAGTGTTAGTAGATAAAACAGGAGATGAGCAAGACTGCTAGGAAGGGGTAGATGATGAGTTGTGGGGAATCCACGTTATACTCCTAAACTCAACATGCCCCATGACCATGAAACCTCTCCACATGACGGCTAGGGCTGTGCAAAAGAAATGTGAAAACGTCTTTCCTATAGCCAATGCGAACGGAAGAAAAACCTATTTATTCACTCATCAGTATTTGTTGAGTGTCTACAACAGTAGACACTTGCCCTATGCACTAGGGATAAGGTAAATCCAGGAACCATAATTTGGAGCCACTTTAGCTGGGGAACACGTGGGAAACGTAGACATCACAGCATTACGCAAGAGCTGTAATACTGTCCCAAATGGAAACTTCTCCCAGCTGAACTAACTCACATCAGGGAGGCATCTAACTTACCGGAGTGCAATATTCCACCATGGGGTAGTGCATTTTATGGCCTTTTGCAACTCGACCAGAAAAAAAGCAACTTTGGCAGATGTCATAATTAAAGTGCTTCAGACTCCTGTACCTGGTAAAGAACAAACACAAACACATATGTAATTTCTTCAAATCAAATTCCCAAAGAACATTCTCTAATAAACCTCCTTCCACGCTGTCTCAATGCTAAAACCAGCAGGTGGTGTTCATTAATCCTACAATGCAAGTGATTAACGTCCTACCTCCAGATTTGTCTGGTGCTTCTCCTACAGTATCAACGCATTTTGGCAGAAAGATTATCCTATAACCATATGGAAGGAGGGAAGAAAAATTCAGTTCTTATTTAAACTCCACTAGGAACTCTTTCAGATTAAGTATAAGATACTGGCAAACTTCCCATCTTTTGAAGACTAAATATCAGAATTTGAAAGAACTTCCAGGAGAGATAGATCCATGTATTGTAGCCCCCTGACCCATCCTGGGAACAAAAATTTTCTGAAGCAGTTTTTTCAAAAATATATATAAAGATGAGCCCGGCCTGTGTGGCTCAGTGGTTGAGCATCAACCTATGAACCAGAGGTCATTCAGTTCCCAGTCAGGCACAAGCCCTAGTTGCGGGCTCAATCCCAGTGGGTCGTGCAAGAGGCAGCCATCTGATTGATGTTTATTTCTCATTGATGTTTCTATCTCTCTATCCCTCTCCTTTCCTCTCTGAAATCAATAAAATATATATACATATACATAAATATATATACGTATATATGAAACAATTTCATAAAGCAAAAGGAAATTAAATAAGAACTTTCCATTAAAATAAATCTTTTTAAATTGCTTTTTCTGATTGATTGACATGATTCATCTTCAGAGAGTTACTTGGATAATCTCTTTTATCTGTCTCTCTTCAGAAATCCCTTACCACATTACCCACAAATGATAACTGAAGCCCCAATAAAGGACAGAAAATTGGATTAGATGAAAAGAATTAATAACGTGTGCATACTAGACGGTGCATTTTGAATAGTGTATCCTTTGTTTCACACTCTCTCTGCCTTTCACTTTCTCAGGTAAGAATTTTAGCCAATTCAAATGAACATACTCCTTGTGTCACATATGGGCTGGGGGGAGATACCTTTTTTAGATCCCAACCATCTTTAGGGGAAGGGGAGAGTGGGGAGGAAAGAGAGGTGCTAATTCCTAAAATAATCGAATCTGATAAGGACAAAAGGAGTGGATGTGAAAATGCTCTTAGATCTTCCAAAGCATTCTACTTTCTTTTTTTAATAAAATTTCCCGCTACACATCTTACTAGTGAGGGAAGCTCAGGAAAGAAGGAATGTAATGCTTGCCCTATGGCTCCCCTGCCACAGCATCATTATTACCTGCCAAAACCAGGACGGAAAGAGAGTGTCCTTTGCAAGCACTGCCTACTCAGTGTTGTCTATCTGGGCTTTAGAAAGCTCTAGAGCAGTGGTTCCCAACCTTATTTTGGCCCCGCCCCGCCTAAGCATCTCTAAAATCCTGATGCCCCATCAACCCCCTTGGTATACAATTCTTATTATTCAAAAATTGAACTCCTATTCATGTGGAGGAAGCCTAAAAGGCTATTCATTTGGTCTAAACAAGCTTCCAAAGAACATGGCATCTATGAAAGAGAAAAATAAAAGAACGGAAGGACAGCTGAAGTAATGAGGAAGAAGTCATTAAGAAATTATTTTAAAAAATAATATGAAGTGATGTGAAAAAAATAGCAAATAAAGTTTCAAAACATAATAGAGAACTGAAATGCATAAAGAGGTCACAATATATATTTATATGCTGTATATGAGGCCCCTGGAGCCATAAGAAATGCAAAAAATTCCCTGTTAATAACTCATTCTCGAATTGCACCCCTTAAAAATCAAAATTTCCCCCCTGTGGGCCAAGTGCCCCATCTGGGAACCACTGCTCCAAAGCTTTTGTAAAACCCCTTTGCAAAGAGCATGAAGCAAGGAAGGACAGAGCACACAAATGACACAGTGTAGTTATTAAGTAACCAACTATTAAAACAAGTCCAAGCATAACCAGGAAGAGTATTTACTTAGCAGCTAAGTGGATTCTGAACAGGCATGGACTATAGTTTATAACTTTATGGCTTAGTCATCACTAAGGAAACCTTGATGTTGACCCAGACGTTTAAATACATCATCATTTCAGAATTTGGACTGGGGATTACTGTTCAATAAGATGACTTCATGTAAAAATAGTCTGTCTCCCCCAAACAGGTCGACAAGGCGGAAGGTTTAAGAGCCAGCTGTTTTCTGTGACAGTTTAAGAATATCCGAATAATCACCTGCTATGCTTCTTATCTCTTTTTACTTTTAAATTTATAAGGAACATTTTCCTTTTATAGCTGCTCTGTGAATCTTTCATTTACTTGCGTACTTCATATTCCCTTAGAAGTTCATTAGGATGCCACGTGAAGAGCCTAATCAGATTCGCAGATAAAGTTCCAGGGTGCTTCAAACAAGTCTTATTACTTTAAGGGGGGAAATGGTCTAAAGTGCATAAGAGACTGAGCTACCATGACGAGTCTCCCAAAATAGAATCATTCCTTAGTTTTATAACTACTTCTTGGATATTGCCTATAAACAGAAAAGACTGTGGGGGCGGGGGGGGGGGGAGATAGACGGTCAAAATGTATTGATTACAGGAAGGCAGATGGACATATATCTTAGTGGAGATATGTTCACCCAAGACTGTGCCTCTGCTGAGTTGAAAAAGCACAGGTGGTGAGAGACACCTGCCTAAAGAGCCAGATCCATCAAAATAACGCAGTGGTCAGGGGTGTGATGGATCCCCTCCTCTCCCACTTTAAAGACTAACAGCAACTGGTACAGGACGTAAAAGATCAAGGCATTAAAAGGCAAGAAAGGGCATGAAAAAAAATTGACATTTGGGGGGCTCCTAATACCTGAATCCAATGATCGGGCATTCCTTGCAGATGTTACACTTGGCCTGATGCTTGGCAGTTTCCGCAGCAGCCACTCTGTGCAGGACGGGCAGCCACACCATGGACTGGGGTTCCAGCCTCATCCAGTCTAGGAAGAGGGCCGCTTCGATCTCAGGCTTATTATTGGCCTGCAGAGACAGGAGGGAAAGTGAAGGGTGGAGGGGTGGGAAGAAGGTGAGAAAGTAAAGGGGGCACATGTCAGTTGAGGTCATGCGTTAAAAGAAAAAAGCAGTCAGCTGTACAATGAAGGGCCAGTTTTTGCAGCTCCGTTTCTGCAAATAGTCCCCCTAACATTTACATGAGGCATCTACCCCTAAGGCTGTGAGCTGCCATTACTCTGGCTACGAGATGACAAGCAAACAAAAAACTAATGGAAAGCAACATACACACCTGAGTGAGACTATATTGAGCTCCAGTGTTTGAGCAGATATATAAGTTAGCCAGAAGTAAAAGACAAATGTTTATTGATAAAATTTCAAAGGAGGGAAAAAAATAACTCAGAACTATTGATTCCTTTTTCTCTCTAAAGAATCTATTTCTCAATGTGTCATAGAATCATAATGAAGAGGTTTCAAAATTCATCTAGTCCCAAAGCTTCATTTTACAGACAAAAAAACAAACCAAAACACAAAACAAAACAAAACAAAACAAAAAACAACAGACGTAGATGAGAGAAGTAGCTTTTCAAAGGTCATACAACCAACTGGTGGCAGATCTGATACTGAATGCAAACTGCCAGGCCTACTGCTGTTTTCTTGGTGACCTGCTCTTTGTCTGTCTGTGTCTTTATTTTCCCCTCTTTACTTCTCCCTCTTTCAAAGTCTAAATTTTAATAAACACCATTCCTCCCAAGCAGTACAATGATTTTAGAAAGCTCAAAATATATTTACCTATCACTTGAATTAAATATTATCATAGTCATGCATTTTAATTAGATCTTGCTTTTTTAACCCCACAAGACTGTTTTAATTTTTTTATATTGTTAGATTGATCCACACATTCACAACTTCCCTTTTGTTTTTCATTTCTTTAGTATCTGCTGGTGGTGAATATCTCAGGCTTTCTTTGAAAAATCTCTCTTTTTTACCCATATTCTTGGTAGCTATCTTCATTGGACATAGATTTTTAGGTTTGGGGGGGTTGTTTTTACTTGGTTGTAGCACACTGAAATATTACTCCACTTTCATCTCACTTTCTCTGCTGCTACTGCTAAGAAGTCAGCAGTAAAGCTGACTGTTGTTCCTTTGAAGGCAATCTGTCCTTTTCCTGTCTTGTACTGTGTCTCTAGGGTTTTATTTATACTTTTTAGGATTAACTGTGCTTCTGGAACCTCTGTGGGTTCAAGTCTTTAGTCAGCTCTGGAATCTTCTCAGTCATCATCTCAACAAAGTGTCTCTTCTCCATCCCCTGTCTGCTCTGCTTACAGAAATCTCTAAGACAAATGTAGACTTTTTCTACCTAGCTTGCACGTCTCTAGTTTTTCCTTTTTTTGTCTTTTATGCTTCGTTGCAAACAATCCCTTCTGCCTGGAATCTATTTCTTTCTTTAGAATCATTCAGTCGGTTGTAAGCTCAGACAGTATGTTTTAAACTTTGTTTATTGTACTTTTTAATATCTAGAAGTTCTAGTTGGTCATTTTGTTGTTGTTGTTAATCCTTACCCAAATATCTTTTTACATTGATTTTTAGAGAGAGTGGAAGGGAGGGGGAGAGAAAAAGAGAGAAATATCAATTGGTTGCCTCCCAACTGATGTTGGGGATGAAGCCCGAAACTGAGGTATGTGCCCTTGACCGGAATCAAACACACAACTTCAGTCCATGGGCCAATACTCTATCCACTGAGAACAAACCAGCTACTGCTAGTTGGTCATTTTTAAGGTCACTTCTGAAGTTCTGGTTCCCTGCAGATATTTTTCAATGTCTGCTAATTTTCTCTTAAACAGAGTGAACACAGTTTTCAAAAAATAATCTCTGTCTAATGATTCCAAGACATAAAATTACTGTGGATCTGCTTCTGCGGTCTGTTGTTTCTGCTGCTTCTTGCTCACCTTGATTTCTTGTGTGTGTGTGTGTGTGTGTGTGTGTGTGTGTGTTTTTACCATGTACTACATTGACCTTAAAATGTGTTCTGGGGGTCCTTTGAGCCCTTGACTGAAAATGCCTTCTCCAGTGACAATTTTCATTCACTTTGCCAAGAACCCAAGGGCACTACCTATTCTGAGACGAATTTAAACTGAATATATGATGGCTATTTGGTATTATACAGGCAATGTGTATTTGAATCGCAAACCCATGTTGCTTTCCTTGAATGTGGTTAATAAAGACTCTATTCACATTTCACAAAGGAAGGCAGTAGCATTTATATCAACAGGTAGCTTGCCTTGCAACACCGACCACTTCAGCAGTACCAGTCATTACCTCCGACTACAAATCTCCGAACATTGTAATGAGCTGTTTAACCTTAAATTTCCTAGCTGCAAATGGTGTCAACTCAAGCTTCTGATAAAAGCTTTTGTTGAGTACTTTTTGGGGTAGTTTGTGGAAAATGTAAAGGATTAAAGGGACCCACAGAAGTGAATTCATCTTGCAATGGCACCACAGAGCTGTAGCACTCATAAAGCTCAAACTCCTACCGAATGCTAGTGTGCTCTCCTAGCCTCTATATAAACAACACCCGTGCATGAGAACAAACATCTTTAATGGACGATCCTGAATATGTGTTCAGGGAGCGCTATTAAAAGTGTCTTCAGCCTGAGCTGAAATCCGCCAGCAGAATGAATAGAATTAGAGGCTCCAGGAGCCTGACCCCTGGCTTGCCACTTATGGGCTGTGTGACCTTGGGAAATTAACTTTATCTCTCTGTGTCTTAATTTTCTTCTGCCATAAAATGGAACTATTAATAGCACCTATCTCATAGAGGTGTTGTAAGATTTAAATGAGTTAACAAGTAAAAGGCACTTGGAACAGTGTCTGGCACATAGCAAGGGCCATGTCAGTATTTACTGTTGTTACTGTCATTATAATTACCCATCTGACCAGAAACCCAGAAGTCTTCAGCCTTCTAACAGCCCTTTAAGTATTTTACCAAAGCTGTCATGTCCATGCCACTTCGTCCCTCCTCCTCTTATTTCTTCCTCATATGACATGGCTTGATTTGCCACTGTCCTTTAGAAAATTATCCTCCACATACGATCTGCTGGGAATGGTCCCTCCACTTCTCATCCAATACAACTGGATGACTTGCTTTTGTTCAATACTACAGGCTCGCACAGGGTTTCCCCTCAACTAAAACCTCTGGGTCGCTGTTTCCCAGTAGATCCAGCAATCAATCATTCAGCAAAATGCTTCATAAAAAGGTTAAACGAATAAAGGAAACGTTGCATATTATACCCACCTCTTAAAATTCTTAATGTACATTAACATATTAGAAGCTAAGAAGGTCATCAATAAGGAAACATGTTAAACTTTGCTTAGCCTCAGAATTTCCCACACTTATTATTCAGTGATCCCAAGACCCTCCCCCCGCCTTTTTAACTTCTAAGGCCTGTGAACACCACATGTTACTAATGCTCTATTGGGTATGACAGAAAATAATGATTTCGGCTGTTTCCGGTGATTCTTCCATTCTGTACTTATTCCTTTGGATTTGTTTCCTTTCACTTCTGTCAAAGACTGTCCTGTCAGTTTGATCCCAGTGTACATTGTACAATCTCATCAATATCCTTAAAAATCTGTCTCTTACAGTCCATGAATTAGCCATTATACTCAACTCTGTATATTCCGTACATTTTAAAAGACGCATTCTGTCCTCATCAAAAAGTCACTAGTGCAAATATCAAACATTAAGGCCAAGGTCAAACATGAACCACGCCCTAGCCAGTTTTGCTCGGTGGTTAGAGCATTAGCCCTCGGACTAAAGGATCTTGGGTTCAATTCTGGTCAAGGGCATGTACCTTGACTGCAAGCTTGATCCCCAGCCCTGGTTGGGGCGCATGAGGGAAGCAACCAATCGATGTTTCTCTCTCTCTCTCTGTCTTTTCCCCTCTCTTCCACTCTCTTGAAAAATCAATGGGGGAAAATATCCTTGGGTGAGGATTAACAAAAAAAAATAAAACAAAACATGAGCCACATCACCAGAACCTGCACCTCAGGTCAACACAAGTCCAGGACTCAGCCCTCTCTGACTGTTGAAGTATGACTCTTTCCAGTTATTGTCTAATCTCTACTGCACGTTTCTCATCCCGTACACAAAGACACGGTAAGAGACTTTGTTGAAAGAACTACAAGTTTCAGTTACAATATGTCCTATAACAATCTCTTGCTCCACTGGTCTCGAAACTGACTTTATCAAAATAGCCCCTTGTAGCTAGGAAACAAACCATTACAGAAAGGCAGTAAACTGAAAAGCACCACCAGTTCATTCCTATTGAAAGCATGGGTTGATTGATGCGTAATCTGAACCTATGTATTTTTTTCTGACTTAGGTTTAAATGATCGTTTGGTTAATGATGGAGTCCAAGACATGCTGCAGAGTAAGAATTCATGCCTAATATGGAAAGCGAAATACAGCAGAAAGCTTCTATTCATTCTGGAAGACCAAACAATAGTCTGACCATGAATCAGCAACAAATGTAGGTGCAAACCATAAAAGAATGAAAGGAAATAGCATGTCTGTGATGTATTACTAAAGGCATAGCAAGTATCGCGTGAGGAAGTGATCTCACTGCCCTTAGTTCTGTTCAAATCCTTCTGGGGAAATGGTGTCTAGTTCTGGTGGCTACAGCTGACCCAGCATTTAGAAAAGACTTGGCAGAAAGACACGATAATAATTAAAGGGGTTGAAAGACTTCCGAGAACAGCTTAAGAAAATTGAGATTATTTAGCCATGAAGGGGGAAAAAAGGGAACAAGAAAGAGTACCATATTTTCTGGCGTATAAGACGACCCCCAACTTTTGAAAAGATTTTCCTGGGTTAAAAAGTAGTCTTATACTCCAGAAAATACAGTAGCTAAAGGGGAGATTTACTACTAAGAACAGTTTTCAATTATGTGAGTAGCTCTTGTGGAGGGGCCTGTGACCAGCTGTTCAATCTCTCCACTGAGGACAGTACAAGAAGAAACAGGCTTAAGCAGCATGAAGAATTTAGGTTGTAACTCATACGAAAGACTTTCCTGATTCTGAAAGTTGTTAAAGCATTACTGTGAATTACCAAGGGACGCTATAGACACTTCTCCTCTTTCAAAATACTATGGATTCTCCAGTGCTTAAAGGTTGGAAATGCTCAAGGTTCTTTCCAGCTCCTATGATGCAAGATCCATCATTTGGGCTCCTTTAAAACTGCTCGCCTATGCCAAATGGCATCACAGAAGACAAGGCACTGGGATTCACATTCTCATTCTGTTTCCATCTTTCATTTTTACTACAAACCATTCTCTATCCTAGTGATATTCCCTCTCTCCTTGTCTGGCAATAAAGAAAAAAAGAATTAAAAATCAGGCAAGCTTCTAAAAAGTTCTACCGGAGCTAAAATTTTTAAATCCAGCATTCTGATCATTCCAGTAAAAAAACAAACACGGAGAGTGGAATGGCAGGAAGTTGTTGAGGTCAAAGGGCAGGTACGCTGACATTGGACTGAGATCATCCTTATTGGTTTCATTACTTGTTGACATTCATAGACACCTCAAATATCTTCTCTCAGTATTAAGGGTGACCCTGCCCTCAACCCTAAATGCCATTCCTGAATCATCTAAACAGAAAGTCTAGGAATGGGCCATTTAGCCCTAGGTGTGTGGCCATTTGCCCCTTATTTTTGGCAATACCGCCTTCTTCCTCTTCTATAGCATGCACACACAAAAAGCAAAGCTGTCACAGCTCCTTCCAATGTGATAGTCACACATTAAAAGTATGTTGTGGCCCTGGTCAGTTTGGCTCAGTGGATAGAGTGTTCTGGTCAAGGGCACATGCCTGGGTCGCACGCTGGATCCCCACTGGGGGGCGTACAAGAAGCAGCCAATCCATGATTCTCTCTCGATGATGTTTCTCTCTCTCTCTCACTCCCTCTCCCTTTCTCTCTGAAATCAATAAAAACGTATTTTTTTTTTTTAAAGTATGTTGTGCTTCCACTCCTTTTCTGTTGGTCCTCACCTATTAGCAACTCTCCACCAGAGCATGGAGGTCAGGGGAAGGATCCGGTATCATTACTGCTTCTCCATTACAGCACACTGCAGGGTTGCTTTATACAACTGTCATCTTCATAAAGTATAAAAATAGTTAAAGGCATCCCAATAGCTGCAATTTCTAGCCAAAGGATGTAATTACCAACATAATAATGTGAACTGATATTATGTGGCAAGGTTAGAGTTAGGGGATTTGCCAGGGTTCAGAATAACTTCTGGGTTTCTTACACGTTGTGCTTCCCATAAATTCTTAAGCACTGAAGGACCAGGCCCAAAATGGCTGTCAGGGGATCAACCTGAATACTTATTTTTCGCTTAGGGTATGGGTTCAGGGCTACAGAAGAAGTGTGATGGTAAGATTTCTCAGCAAGCCCTACATCCCAGCTACCAGACACATAAAAAAGCTCTTTTTCTTTTTTTTTTTTAACTTTGGTATGTGTGTGTTTGTGTGTATCCCTTAATTTATTGTAATTACACATGATCTTCCTACTTTTTCCTTTTAATTTTTGCACTAGCTTTATAATTGGTTAACCAGTTGCCTTTAATAAATGTCTGCCTTTACCAAAGTGAGATCTTTCTTTCTTTCTTTCTTTCTTTCTTTCTTTCTTTCTTTCTTTCTTTCTTTCTTTCTTTCTTTCTTTCTTAATCCTTACCCGGGGATATTTTTTCCAATGATTTCCAGAGACAGTGAAAGGAGGGGGGGGGGCGGAGAGAAACATCGATGTGAGAGAGACACATCAATTGGTTACCTCCTGCATGCACCTCTATTAGGGCTGGGAAACCTGCAACCCAGGGACATGTCCTTGACTAGGAATCAAACCTGAGACTCTTGGGTCCTTGGGTCGATACCAAACCAGCCAGGGAAGCTTATTTTTAAAAGAAGGGAACTGGCATCTCAACTGCGAAAGGTTTTTTTTTAAAAAAAAAAAACAATGTCGCTACTTAAACAACTGGAAAAAAAATAGTATAGCAAGAATTAAACATGTAAGAGACTATACCCAGTAGTTCTCAGATGATGAAAAGGAACGATTGCCCCAGAAACAATACTTGCCTAAAACTCCTTTGTTTCTCTTCTAGATTGCAGGTTACTTAAGGACAGGAACTATGCTTCTGTTCCCTCTAACAAAGTTTGCTAAATTGAAGGATGGGTAGCTATTAAGTATCAAGGTGATCACAACACAAATTTTTAATGTCTACCTGAGCTTAAAAGGAAAAAAAAGCCTAGTCATCCTGAAGAGCGAAAAGAATTAAACTTAATAAGGTTTGTCTAAGGAGCAGAAGACAAAATAAGTACATTAATGATCTGCCCAAAGTTTACTATGAAATAGGTTTTTTTTCCCTCTTATTTTATTGATTTCAGAGAGGAAGGGAGAGGGAGTGAGAGATAGAAACATCGATGATGAGAATCATTGATCGACTGCCTCCCGCACATCCCACACCGGGGATGGAGCCCACAACCCAGGAATGTGACCTGACCAGGAATCGAACCCTGACCTCCTGGTTCACAGGTCGACACTCAACCACTGAGCCATGTCGGCCAGGCTAAAATGGGTTTTTTAAGTTAATGTCTGGTTCATCTGCTATGGTATCACACACAAGAGGCTAGTAGTCTATTTCTAGATTTGGAGGATGTTTAGAAGATAGGAATGGCTTAAAATATAGGAATCCACAAAGTTCATACTGAGGGCCTGAAGGAGAACCCCATACGCAGGAAGCCATGCTCTATCTCAGTGGTTCTCAACCAAGAACCATTCTGTACCCCAGAGAACCTCTGACAATGTATGGAGACATTTTTGGTTGTCACAACTGGGGGAAGGGTTCCTACTAGTGTCCAGTAGATAGAATCCAAGATCCTGCTAAATGTGCAACAGTGAGCAGAATAGCCCTGCACAACAAAGAATTATCTGGGCCAAAGATTGAGAAACCTTACATTACAGCAGTTCCTTTGTTGAAAATAAGAAACCAACATGGGTATGTGACTACTAACTAAGCCCCAGATTTCCTCAGGAGCCCTGGAGGGTGCCTAACAGGTAGGTTGCTATCTTCTACATTAGAGAAACTGAGAAGCTATGATAGTTCTGTTCAACTACTGATGCTGTGAGAGAAAGGCCACACTAGTTAAGAGACTGTGAATAGAGGAAAAAAGAGACTAAAAAAAATGTAAAAAGAACTAGCTGAAAGTTACAAGGGGAACATGCTAAAATCATAGCACCTGATTTGAAATTAAGTTGCTTCTCAAATAGACAACTCTGTAATGTATTCCAGGACAAACAGCAGAAATTGTGCAAATAATTATCCGACACGAGGTAAAGCATGTTAGCTAGTATAGGGTGTGCTTGTGTTATATGTGTGAGCATGAATGTACATTTTCATTTTATTTAGTAGAGTTCCTGCCCATTTAGAGGAAAACAATAACTAAATATATTGATACTAGGGGCCCGGTGCACAAAAATTTGTGCACTCGGGGTGGAGGGAGTCCCTCAGTCCGGCCTGTGCCCTCTCACAGTCTGGGACCCCTCAGTGGATATCCTATGATGGCCCCAGTCTGCCAGGCGCCTTCTGTGTGTGTGTGTGT
>PVJC01025697.1:0-24560 GCA_004026665.1 Murina feae | reverse complement strand
GGACCTCCCGAGTGCACAGAGCAGCTGCAGGGCGGGACAGCGCAGGACCCAGGACCCGTGAGTGGGAAAGAGGTGGCAGGGTTGGAGGGCACCGAGAAGCGGGTAAGAGGTGGCAGGGGGTCGGCGGCCTGCTTGGTGGCTCCCCAGGTCCCTTCCGGGGATCAGGGAGCAGGAAAAGGCTGGCCTGACCACGAGGCAGGGTTTTCCCTGCTTTCTGGTGGCTGAAGGAAGATGGGCAGTAGGCAAGATTGGGAGGCAGGCAGCACCCACAGCCCTGGCCACAGCTCAAAAAGAGAATAACATGCAGGGGAGGGCAAGAGTCTGAGAGATCAACATAGAGGGGGTGCCTGCTCCAAGCCTCCACGGTGTGCCTGGGGGCAGGCCCCCAGCAGGTAGACACACACAGGAGGACTGCTCCGAGCCTCAGATGCAGCTGGGGGTAGGTCCCCAGTGGACACACACACACACACACACACACACACAAGGCGCCTGGCAGACTGGGACCATCATAGGACATCCACTGAGGGGTCCCAGACTGTGAGAGGGCACAGGCCAGGCTGAGGGACTCCTTCCACCACGAGTGCACAAATTTTTGTGCACCGGGCCCCTAGTGTTAAAATAAAACAAAATAAAATCACAGACAACAAATTGATGATTACCAGAGGGATGGAGAGAGGGCAAAATGGATAAAAGATACAAATGTATGTTAATAGATGGAAACCAGACTTTTGTGGTGGAAACAATGAACTATATACCCATATTGATTTTTAATGTTGCACACCTGAAACTTATATAATATTATAAACTGTTACCTCAATAAAAAATAAATTTAAAAAAGAATTTCTACCCTGGCCAGTGTGGTTCAGTTGCTTGGAGTATGGTCATGCACACCAAAAATTGATGGGTCATGGCACATACCCAGGTTTCAGGTTTATCCCAGGGTGGCATGGTTCTGGAGGCAACTGCTCTACGTTTCCCTCTCCTCCCCTCCCTCTCCTCTCCTTTTTATTAATTAAAAAACAACAACAACAACAAAAAAACCAAATACATATACTTAAGTGAGGATTTTTTAAAACTTATTAAAAGAAAGAATTTATTTTTCCTTTTGAAATTAATTCCAAATATGTTTTTAAATAGTAATACTTACATTGCTTGTTCTGTTTCAAACATAACCTGCACTAATAAATCACATGATTCTATCTCATTATCAAGATAGAATTTGCCTGACTAGTGTGGTTCAGTGGTTGAGCATCAACCTATGAAACAAGAGAAAATTCAGGTTCGATTTCTGGTTGGGGCACATGCCCAGTTTGTGGGATTAAACCCCGGTGCGGGGTGTGTAGGAAGCAGCTGATCAATGATTCTCTCTCTTTATTGATGTTCCTCTCTCTCTCTCCCTTTCTCTCTCTCTCTCTCTCTCTCTCTCTCTCTCTCTCTCTCTCTCTCCCTCTTTCTCCCTCTCTTCTTTCCTTTCTGAAATCAATAAAAAATATATTTTTAAAACATATAATTTAACTCTATTGTCAAGAAAAGCCTAATTTAAAAAAAAATATGAGTTGTAGAATTCATTTTTCCATTTTAAACTGAATTTTATTATATGCCAGATTTTCTCACTAGTTATCCTGTTTTTCAGATTTTATTTAAAAAGATGACATTCCTCAAAGTAATACAAAGAAGAAGACAATCTATGTAAAATTATCTGTGGCCTAGCTCTAGTCTTTCTGTTCCAAATTTTAAGTCTTTTAGATGTGCCAACTGTGTTTAAAAGCATCAAACAAAATGAGAAGGCAAACTAAGATTTTTTATCTAATATGAAAATGAATGCTTTGATCCAACACATGGACAGATGGCTAATGTAGTAATTAAATGACACATGGATCTGTTTTTTTTTACATGTATATAAACAACATCCAAAATAATCCCTTTTTACTTAAAGACACTCAATTTCTCAAGCTTGCTTACTAGCTTCACAATTGTATGCAAATAAACCAGAATGTCAACAGATTAAAAGTGGACCACTTCAACTGCGATATAGATATATTCAAAATAGGACATTGAAATGGAACAAAACCAACTCTCAGAATAAGAACGAAATAGATTTAACACAAAGCTTTACCCACTCGCTCTTGCAAAAAAAAAATTTGCTTGTTACTTTTGAAATTGATTTTTTTTCTACATAAGGGAGAGTTTAGTAACCTTTTGAGGAGGATTTGTTTTGTTTTTGTTTGCTTGTTGAAACCCCATGGAAATCTACTCTAATAAAAGAGTAATATTGAAATTGACCGTTTTGCCAGAATGCCTAAGCCACGCCCACCAGCCAATCAGAACGGCTGTATGCAAATTAACCCAGCCAAGATGGAGGCCAGCAGTCACGGAGCTAGAGTAAACAGCAGGCTTCTGTTGCACCAGGAGTAAACTGTCTGCTTAGGCCGGCTGGGCTTCTCTGTGCTCCTGGCAACATAGCTGCAACATTGTTTCAATTATAGAAGCCACGGAGCTGAAGCAAACAGCAGGCTTCCGTTGCACCAGTGATGGAGGAAACTGTCTGCCTAGGCCAGCTGGGCCTATAACTAAGGCAACATTCTTTCAATTATAGAAGCCATGGAGCTAAAGCCAACAGGAGGCTTCGTTACCTGCCTAGGCCTCAGCTTAAAGGAACAGTGTATCAATTATAGAAGATAAATAAACCCCAGAAACCTTGCTTCCAGCCAGCACTGCTGGGACATTGGGTCAATGGGAGCGGTGGGCAGCCTGGAAACACCCATCAGCTCCTCACCCAGGATACCCAGGCACTCCAATGGTGTGAGGGTCCACACTGGGGGGCTTGGCCAGCCTGCAAACAGCCATCAGCCCCTCACCCAGGCTGGCCAGGTATGCCAGCAGGTGGGAGGATGTCCACCTGCGAGAGAGGGCACAGGCCGGGCTGAGGGACACCCCAAGTGCACAAATTTTTGTGCACCAGGCCCCTAGTGAGACTATAAGTACAGGAAGCTACACAGTAACACATATTTGAATGAATAATTCTTTAAAAGACCCAGTCTTTATGGATGGCAGGCCTTAATTTTAATAAGGTATCAAATTTCCACAGTATGGATTTGGTTTTGCCATGTGAAACAAAAATAATGAATATGTACTTATTGACATAAATATAAACTGTGTGGATAACTATTTTTTTTTTAGCTGTTCATCAACTTGTACACACATTTAGAGAGTTTCCAATCTGATAATGCTCTAGTGACATAACTTGGAAATGACATGTACCTAGTATTAACATGTAATTATTTTTTGTGTGTGTGATCTAAATGGAACTTTTCTTTTGTCTTCCACTGTCTATTTAAAATTTAATCAGAGGAAGTTTTCTCTACTAAAAGGGGAAAAAAACTGGTAGGATCTGTGATTTTTCTGGTGACTTGGAGGCATTAGAGAATCCTACGGCCACTTTAAGGTGTAAACATTGTCAAGACTAATATATTAAACAATATTTCAATATTGAAAGAATGGACTTTTCACAACTCTCTGCTGGGCAGGCTGCCCACCATCAGAGGAGAATGTGGGATGCACTCTACTCACTCTCTTTTTTCTCCTTTAACTTTTCTTTTTTTGACATATCAGACTTACAGAAACACTGCAGGGATAATAATGGAATTTTCTCATGCCCTTCACTCGAGTTTTAAAAATGCTAAAATAAATATTGTATCATATCTGTTTTATTCTACTTTCTCTACCTATACATGATTTCTTACTGAGATATTCGATAATAACTTGCAGTCATCATGATTCTCTCTTCAGCAACTCCATGTATAGTTCTTAACAACAGTATGTCCTCTTATATAACCTCAGCATTATTTTCAAAGTCAGACTATTATTCATATAACACTATGACCTACTCTTCAAATGTTATTTCAGATTTTGCTAATTGTCCCAATAATATCCTTTATAGCAAAAGAAAATCCCATGTCACACATTACATTTATTTCCCATGTTTCTTTAATCTGCTAAATGTGTCTCGAACAGTTCCTCAGACACTCAAGTGCGTTTCAAGACATGGGTCAGTGATTTTGTAGAATGTACTTCAATTTGAGTTTGCCTGACCTTTCCTTGTGAGAATCAGGTATTTGGCAGGGGGTCCACTGACACGATCTTATGTTCTCAATGAATTCCATCAAGAGGCGGACAATGCTGATTACTCCCATGACTGGCTACACTGACTTTGGTCACTTGGTTAAGGAGTTGTTTGCCAGGCGTTTCACTATGATGGTACTACCTTTCCTTTTGTAACTAATAAGTTTCTTGTGGGATGATATGTGAAATTGTGTAAATACCTGTTATTCTACAAGTTTTCAACCTAATTTTGCCACCCATTGACGATTTTTGCCTGAATAATTACTATGATGCTTTCTGAATGGTGATTTTAAACTTCAACAGTTCTTTTATGGTTGTTATTTGGTACTCTACTGAGGGAAACAGTTTTTCTCTTCCTTTCTCACCTTTCTTCTCACTATTCTTTCCTCGCTCCCTTGCTCACTCTCTCCCTTTCTCCCTATCAGTGTGGGCTCATGTACCCTTGTTTTATTTTGTGGGTAATATTTTCTTTACTATAATTATTTATTTTGATGCTCATATTCAGATTGGGGAACCCCCTGAAACTAGCTCCAGAATTCCTTTGACATGTCTTCATCATCCTTCTAATATTTCATTGTTTTTCAGAAAATTAAAATATTTGAGATGATTCATATTATCCAGCACTGGAATCAGACATTTGTCCAAAGAGACCTAGCTCTTTTTAATGGGAACCATGTTTAGAAACCAAGGTCTGAGATCTAGGTGACATATCATTCTTTCTAGATCATCTCAGCAGAACTAGGAACCCTCGCATGCACGCATGCACGCACACACATACACACACGATACAAACACATACCCATATCCATTGCTGTATGTATTTCTCTATTATAAAAATGACATGAGGTCTTGCCAGTGTGGCTCAGTGGTTGAGCATTGACATATGAACCAGGAGGTTATGGTTCAATTTCCAATCAGGGCACACACCCTGGTTGCAGGCTCAATCCCCGGTAGTAGGCAGCCAATCAACAATTCTCTCATCATTGATGTTTCTCTCTCTCCCTCTTCCTTCCTCTCTAAAATAAGTGAAAATATATTTTAAAAAATAACAACACATGAGTAGGCTTTTATATCTCCAGTTTTAATCCATGCCCATAGAGTTCATTCAATCTTCCCCTCTCTATTATCTATAAACTAGGGGTCCAGAGGGGTGCCTTAGTCCAGCCTGCATCCTCTAGCAATCCAGGACATCTCTCATGCAATCCAGGACCACTGCCTCCTAATCGCTCGCCTGCGTGCCTGATGACTCCAACCACTCTGCCTGCTTGCCTCATCAACCCTAACCACTCACCTGCCTGTCTGAGGACCCCTAACCACCTGCTCCTCAGCCCACACTGCCACTGCTTCGTCTGGAAGGACATCCAGAAGGTTGTTCAGCTGTCCAGTCTAATTAGCATATTACACATTTATTATTATCAATCCTTTGGCCAACAGTAAGAAACCTCTCTCTTACTATCCACAATATAGCTAGTTATTTGCTCAGTCCTAAAATATACAGAAAATAGTTTTGGAATTACTAACCCATGCTACCAACTAAAGCTCAATATTTCTTTAAAGCTTTTTTTTTTTGTCTTTAATCTTGGAATATATGAGCCAAACACTATGTTTAAGTATTTCTAATGGTTAGTTTTTCCCCTCTTCAGTGTGGTTATGTTATTCATTTGTTAATACTACTCATTTGTTTCTGTTTTTATTACAATTTTGGAGTTTCTATTCTTATTGATTTCATTTATTTTTTACTTATTGATTATATGAACCATAAACAGGGTTCCAAAATTCAGAGCTGTCCCGCTCATGAGATGTCTTTCTTACCCTCTCCCTTCAGTCTTTTCTATCCTGTCGTCATCTACCTCCTATAGGCAACCAATCTCATTACTCTCCGGTTTATTCTTCGTGTATTGTATTTTGCATAAATTAGCTGAGATGTGCAAAATGCCTCATTTCCCCTTTCTTCTTACACAAAACATTTATTTCTATGTTGCTATTCTAAATGTTTTCTCTCGCCTTTTTCTAACTATCTCCAGGGTTCACCACATGGCCTGGGGGTTAAATCTGGTCCAATGCCTGTTTTTGTAAATTAAATTTTATTGGAACATAGCTGTGCTCATTTATTTATGTGTTGTTGTGGCTACTTCCATGCTACAGTGACACGGCTGAATAATTTCAATAGAAAATTTATAGTCCTCAAAGCTTAAAATATTTTCTATAAAATTTCCTTTATAAAAAAAATCGAATCTACATCTGGTCCTTTAAGAGAAAATCTCTACCTGGTTATTGTTTTGTATATGAAGGCTATATAAGTCTGTATATTGAGCTTTATATTCTACTAATTTACTGAATTCCTTTATACTCTGGAGTAGTTTTATCATTGATTCTCTAGGATTTTCAAGTGCACAATCATATAATCTGCAAATCGATGTAGACTAGTGTGTGTGTGTGTGTGTGTGTTTCCTTTTTTTCTAATCGCATTAGCTAATATCTTAAGTAAAATTTTGAACAGTAGTGGAAATAGTATTTGCCATCTTCTTGATCTTAGTGGAAACTAAGATCTAGTCTTTCCCCATTAAGATGTTACCTTTAGAACTAATACCTTTTCATTTAGGATTAACTTTTTTTATTTACTATGTTAAGAAAATCATTGGTCTAATAAATAAAAATACAGGTCAGTAAAAGAGAATGGAGAATTCTGATGCAGATCCACACATCTATGATAAAACAATTGCAAACAAGTTTTGTGTAACTTATGTGCAAAAACGTGAACTTGGACCCTACTTTCACAGCACATATAAAAATTAACTCAAAATAGAACATTATTGCAAAAACAGTGTAAGAGATAAAACTATATGACAAGTAGAAGAAAACAGGAGAAAATCTTTGTGACTGAATTAGGCAAAGATTTCTTAAGTAAGACACAAAAAGAATGAATTATAAAAAACTGATAAAACTTCATAAAAATTTTAAACTATGGGTTTTCACAAGGCAGTGTTATAGAAAGATAAGCCTTAGACCAGAAGAAAATACTTACAAATGATAGATCTAAGGTAGGACTTATATCTAGAATATATTAATAAGTCTTATAACTCAAAATAAAAAAAACATTTTTACAATATAGTTTTTACATTTAAGTCTTTGATCTGCTTTGAATTTTTATATATGGTTCAAGGTAGGATCCAACTTCATTTTTTCTCATGTAGATATTCAATAATTCCAATACTATTTGTTAAAAAACCTCCTTTCCCAATCTAATTGTTTTAACCTTAAAAAACTTTTTATTAAATATGTTTTTATTGATTTCAGAGAGGAAGGGAGAAAGGAGACAGAGATAGAAATATCAATAATGAGAGAGAATCATTGATTGGCTGCCTCCTGCAAGCCCCCTACTGGGGATCGAGACTGCAACCTGAGCACATGCCCTTCACTGGAAACAAACCTGGGATCCTTCAGTCCGCAGGTTCAAGCTCTATCCACTTAACCAAACCAGCTAGGGCAACTTTTGAATTTGACATTTGAATGTACTCTTCCTTAAGCACTGAGTAGCTCAGTTTTTATTCATTATATTTTTTTTTCTTTCTATAATCTTTCCCCGAGTTTGAGCAATTCTCAGTTTCTCTTTCCTGTTTCTGTCCATTTCTCTACCTTGTTTTTGAATTTCTGATTCAAAATCTGTGTTTTTAAATGTACATTTCAAATATGTGTTTCAAGTTATTGAACTCAGCCTGAAATGTTATGTTACAACTAGAGGCCCAGTGCATGAAATTTTTGCACTGGGGGTAGGGGAGCCCTCAGCCCAGCCTGTGCCCTCTCATAGTCTGGGACCCCTCACTCCTTACCGCCCTCCTACTTGCTACTCCCTACCGCTCAGCTCACTGCTCCTTAGTGCTGCCATGAAGGCTCCCGCCACCACCACTGCTCTCTCCAGCCATGAGCCCGGCTTCTGAGAGGTGCCCACCAGGGGGCAGCTCCTATGTTGAGCATCTGCCCCCTGGTAGTCAGTTCATAGCAACCAGTCATTCCATCATTCATTCGATTTGCATATTAGGGTTTTATTATATGAGAATAGGATATTGAATGTGAACCGTAAGTGAAAAATAAAATTAAAAAAAGAACCAAATAAAATTTTAGAGTTGAAAATTTTATATATATATATACTTTTAATTCTCACTTGAGGATGTTTTTAAAATTGATTTTTAGAGAAACATCCATGTGACAGAGAAATATGAATAGGCTGCCTCTGCACCTGCTGACCTACCAGGATCTAACCTAAACCTAAGTATGTGCCCTAACCTAGAATCCAACAGGAAGTCCTTTGGTGTACACGTTGAGACTCCAACCAACTGAGCCACCTGGCCAGAGCAGATCTGAAAAATTTTTTAAATGTACCTCCAGGTCCTGGCCCATGTGGATCAGTAGTTAGTGTCCTCCCACCCACCAAAGGGTCATGGGTTCGATTCCAGGTGAGGGCACACACACAGGTTGTGGGTTCCATCCCTGTCAGATTGCTTGGGCAACTGATCAATGTTTCTCTTTCTCTTTCCTTACCCCTTCCTGTCTTTCTAGAATCAATGAAAAAAACATATCCTTAGAGGAGGACTTAAAAAGAAAAAAAAGTGCTGGTTTGGTTCAGTGTGTAAGTGCTTCCGCAGGCAGACTGAAGGCACCATGGATTCTGATTAAGGGCACGTACCTGGGTTGCAGGCTCAATTCCACGCCCCGGACGGGGATTCAGAAAGAGGCAATCAACTGATGTCTCTCACATTAGTTCCTGTCTTTCTCCCTCCCTTCCACTCTCTGTTAAAAAAAAAAAAAAAATCAATGCAAAAATGTCCTCAGGTGACAATTAACCAAAACAAACATCCATCCCCAGTGTGACTGAAGGAGCATATGAAATATCTGTTGGATGAACGGGAAGGGATGGGGCTTTGCTTTCTGTTTTGCCAACTCTGCAAGCCAGAGGGTTTATTTTTTAATTTTTATTGATTATTGTAGAGAGAGGAAGGGAGCGAGAGAAACACCAGTGTGTTGTTGTTCCACTTAAGCTCTCTCTGGTTGCTTCTCGTCTGTGCCCTGACCAGGGATCCAACCCGCAACCTGGCTGCATGAGGAGGAGGCTCTAACCGCTGCGCTGCACTGTGCTGCCGGTCAGGGCCCCTCAGCAAACCCCTCTGGCTGCCCCGGCGCTGCTGCGGCCGGAGCTTCTCCACCACAGCCCAGGTGTGGGCTCCATTCCGTCAGGGCACCTCCCTAGGTTTCGGGTTTGATCCCTGGCGGGGATGACTGAGGTCCATGAGCTGTACGCGGATTTGGGGTTCCATTGCCAACATGGCAAACTCTGCTCCCCACTACCCCGTCCTCCATCGAGGGCGACTGCAGCTATGGCAGCTGCGTGGCCTCCGCCAGCGTGCACATCCGCATGGGTAGGTCGCCCTCCCGCAGCTCGCCAGGCCCTGCTGCTGCGCAGTCGCCCCAGAGGCGGATTTTGGGGTTCCCAGGGAGAGCGGGGTCCGGGGCGGAGAGGAGCATCTGTTCTGCGCAGGGTTCCGAGGGGAGAGCCGCCCAGGGAGGCCTCCCAGCTGGGCGCTGAGAGAAGGAAACTGGAGCCCTTCCTCCTGACCTTGGACCCTGTCCTCTTGGGGGTACAAAGGGGCAGAGGAAAGCCTCCGCAGCCTTACTGGGGCATCTTTAAGGGAAGATGCTATCGTTTTCGGTGAAAATGAGTGGACTGTGTAATCATTGTGATTACGCAATAACCTGCATTGAGTTATCTGCTGGGATGTTTGTGCTTTAGGGCATGCGAACGCATTTTATTTTATTTGTCATTTTGTTTTACGTGTCGCAGCCTCACGTCCCAGGCCTCGTGCTGCACGCAGCCACACCCACCCGCTCCAGCTGGTGTTGCTGTGAGGGCAAATTTGCATATTCCTTCCTTGTATATATAGATTTTCTTGTTGTCTCTTTTTTTTTTTTTAAAGTAGAATTATCATCAGCTGAAATTGTTTGGATTCTCATTTTCTAGTTTCTTATTAAAGTAATTATATAAGCTTGGCACCAATGTGTGAAAGCTATGTACAGAACTGAATATTTGCTGTGATTTATAAGATTATGAGTTCAAAAGTGTCCCTTTTGTCAGTGTAACAGTGTCCTTTCTTGACTGATGATTATTTTTGAGGCATAGTTGGAAGACTTTGTATAGTTCAATTTGTTTTCATTTTCTTTTATAGGATTCTAAGTGCCTTTTTTTTTTATTTTTCCTTTTATTGCAGTCTCCAAAAGGCATCCTTCCCCCTTTCTTTTAACCTTTTAACCTCTTCTTTCCCCTGTACTATTATTACCTCCCCACATCTTGTGCACATGTTTAAGCTCTTTTCTTTAGCTAGTATTCAGAGCTGCCAAAATGATATTTTTCCAGAATTTTAGTGCATAGGTTCTCTCTTTCTCTTTTCTCCTCTCTCTCTCTCTCTCTCTCTCTCTCTCTCTCTCTCTCTCTCTCTCTCATAGATCAGTCTTAAGCCCAACACTAGCTCTCCACTTTTCTTTCCCTTGCCGTTTTTTTCTACACAGTTTTTCTCAGTGCAGGCTTACCCTGGAAATGGAGGCAATAGCTCACTGAGTATTTTTATTTTTGTAGAGTAGACACTTTGAAACGTGTACGTTCTTCACCTCCTAGACAGGGTGAACATGTAAGCTTTTGGAAGTTATTTATTGTTATTACTTCTCTGTATTTTTTAAAGGCTTTGCAATTTTCAGATTTATTCCTGTATTACTTTGATAATTCTACGAATGTGCAATATATGACCAGGTAGAAATGTTTTTTTTGAAAGCGATGAGATAAACAAACTCTAAAGGTCACATGAAACTGGGAGACTGTGGAATGCTAATCCGCCATCACAGGGATACCCCCCAGAGCACCCTCGGCATATGACTGAGGCTCCCCCAAATCCCACACTTTAGGTCTAGAAAGTAATGACTACTTCAGAGCCTAACAAAATTCCCAACAACCCTCAGAAGAATCAAGCTCATCCATCAATAAAATAAATGGTTGCGCTTCTGACTATAAAATGCCCACATGTCCCTCCTTCAAACCTGTAGAATCTCCTCCCACTAAGGAACACCATAGTCTAGTTCAGCCCCTTTCTCCATCTCAAATCCTCGATCTTTGAGTGAAGTCCTGTCCCTTAGGTCCAGATCTAATTATTTATGAAAGAGAGGGAGAGAGAGGGAGAGGGAGAGGGAGAGGAAGGAAAAGAGAGAGAAAGAAAACTTTTCCATAGGTATCAATCCTCCATATGCTATGGAATATCAGGGACAAAATGTTTTCAATGACAGTTCCCACTACAATAGAAGGAAACAGTGATCAGTAATCAACTACACAAGTGGCTTTACTGAGGTCCCGATTAGAAATCAGTTCTCTCTGTTCCCTGTGACCCTGGGCTCCACCTTCTGGAAACCTCTTTCTTGTTTATTTTCCTCCTTGATCACAACTGCAGTGACTGCTTGGGGCATGGTATTTTGAGACTTCTGAAATGTTCACAGCATGACTCTTGCTCATGCAAAACTGGGGGCTTGGAGTTGTTTTGATTTCAGAATAGTTACGGTTTTGTTTGTGTTTTGCTTGGGCTTGCACTTTTTTTTTTAAGCAAACCAAATTAGCTAAAAAAAAATTATAGGTTTGATCTATTTTCCTCCAGTTCTGGTCCCAGTAGGTCCACTGGAAACCTTTTAGGTATGATTCACAAATGTGACTTTTTAAATTTGATTCCTTGATCCACCTCTCTTCCTCAACATCATGATGGCCGCAATGGACTACCACTATGAAACATGTCACTGTTTCACTGTTGATTGCAAATAAATCACTGACTACATGTTTTCTTTTTGCATTTCCACTAACAAATTCTCTATACACTTAGAGATTGTACAGACCATGGTTCAGTCCTTTGCCTATTTTATTAATGGAGCCCTTATTGTTACCTCACAAAAGCATTTTTTTTTCTTTCTAACAAACCACCTAAAGTAGATCTCCACTTGATTTGCTCTAGAACCCTATTTATCTTTCTTAACACTTACACACTTCGGGTTCTTGGTTGTTTATTTTTAGCCTTGCAAGTTTTCTACCTCCCCACACATTACCAAGGGCTTGAGGGAAGTTCCGAGTGTAATGTCCCGCACATAGGAGACGCTCAATAACTACGTACTGGATTAACACAGGCATAAATGAGCAAGAATGCACTTCAGTTAAAAGTGTGGCTCAGCATTTCAGAATTCTCATTTTTAATGCTGTTGGAGCTATTACTTTTTAAAATATATATATATTTTTTTATTGATTTTTTTACAGAGAGGAAGGGAGAGGGATAGAGAATTAGAAACATCGATCAGCTGCCTCCTGCACACTCCCCCCACTGGGATTGTGCCCTTAACCAAGGTATATGCCCTTGACTGGAAATGAACCCAGGACCCTTCAGTCCACAGGCCGATGCTCTATCCACTGAGCCAAACCAGCCAGGGCAAGCCATTACTTTTTAACAATGAGAAAGAAATCCTGACATGTGTGACAATGTGAATGGACTTTGAGGAGTCACTTATTCCATGCTAAGTGAAATAGTCAGACATAGAAATATATTGCATGGTATCACTACTTATATTTAGGATCTTAAAAAAAGAAGTCTAACACATAGACACAGTAGATAAATGTTTGCCAGAGCCTTAGGGTGAGAGAAACATGGAGAGGTTGAGGAAAGGGTACTTCCTTTCAGCTATAATATAAATAAGGTCTGAGGATCTAATTTATAACATGGTAACTGTATTTGATAATATGTACTGTGTAACTAAAATTTGCTAGGAAAGAACCTAAATGTTCTTGTAAAAACAACAAACAAAATAATTTATAACATTCAAAAATTAGATCTAAACAGAAAATGGATAAAATGTAGTATATTCATATAATTAAAAACTTCAGAACAATTAAATTTTAAAGAAGAATGAACTTCTGCATTTAACAACATGGACAAATGTGACAGACATAATACTGAACAAAAGAAGCCATGGAAAAGAGTACTCACGTGACATTCAAATACAAGCACAAATAATCTTTGGTGATAGGAGTTGGCTATTTGGGGTTACTGATTGGGAAGTATAACAGAGAGTTCTCTGTAGCAGTGTTCCATGTGTTAATCTAAGCATAACATTCACTGAGATGTACTCTTAAGTCTTATGCACATTACTGTAGCTACAACATACATTAATGAAAAAATATATTTAATCCATGGATGATAGGGTATGTGTTAACTAAAAATGTTTGGTTCATGCAGTATTCAGGTTAATTTGCATTGCCATGAATAATTTCTATTTAAATTTCACTACCAGTGTCTCATCTTTCTATCCAGTTGAATCTAGGGCATCTACTTATTAATTACTTGACATACTATTTCATTACGCAGTTCTGTTTTTTGGAGAAACTTTTTCCAATTCTAAACAACCTTAAGAGCACTTAGAGTTTCAAATAATCTGAATAAAGTTGCCTAAACCCTAAACCAAAGCATCACTTTGAATTCAGAAATCCATTTGAATGACCAATTATTTCTGTGTCTAAGAGTGTGATTTAAATACAGCAGAAATGGCAATCAAATTCACAGTAAAGCAATGTGATAGAAAGAAAATGAATCTAATAATATTTTCATTACTTTTTCCAGAAGTACCAGATTGAAATGATTCAAATGCCTTCATTACTCAGATACACCCACACTCTGAAAAGCTGAGGAAACCAATGACATTGGCATACTTTTCTTATAAATAAGAGTGTTGTGTGCCTTTTGCCTTTAATTGAAAATATATCCTATATAATAAAAGCCTAATATGCTATGTGTCCAGCCTTTCCTTCGACTATTCGACCAGTTGTTATGATGTGCACTGACCACCAGGGTGCAAATGCTCTGACCCGGTCAGCTTGCTGCTGGGGTCTGACCAATCAGGACTGGTCAAGATGGGCTGGACACGCTCTGGAGCCCTCCCATGGTCCCTCCACAGCCCTGATTGTACACTGGTGAGGTCCCTTGGCCTGGCCTGCAACCTCTTGCAATCCTGGACCCCTTGGGGGATGTTGGAGAGCCAGTTTCAGCCCGATCCCCACAAACCAAGCTGAGGGACCCCACCTGTGCATGAATCCATGCACCAGGCCTCTAGTCTATATATATGTATATATATAAAAGCCTAAGTGTCCGGTCAACAGATCGACTGGCCAGTAGGTATGATGCACACTGACCACCAGGGGGCAGATGCTCAACACAGGAGCTGCTGAACGACAGCAACTTTACAGAGTGCCCTCTAGCACTCCGGGACCCCTAGGGGGATGTTGGAAAGCTGGGGTTTAGGCCCAATCCCTGCAGGCCAGGATGAGGGATCCCACCTGCCAGAGGGACCCTGCTGACTCTGCAGATGCCCTTCAAGCCACAAGGTTGCGCCAGGTGTGACCTGCCTAGGAGGGACCTCAGGATGTTGGCTCTAGGATGCATCTGGACAGTCTAGCCCAGTTCCACTCTGTCGGCCACCTTCTAATTCATTTACTTTCAATGTGCATGAATCTGTGCATGAGGCCTCTAGTATCTATATAAAGAAACTATTACCATTCAAGAAGTTTACAAAAAATACAGTGCTGAAACATATTAAATTACAATCCACATTTTAGGAAAAAGCAGGTTGATTTAGTCAGTTTAGGCTACCCTAACCAAATACCACAAATAAACAGGACAAATTGATTTTCTCACAGTTTTGGAGATTGGGAGTTTGAGAGATCAGGGCCCCAGCATGGGTGGGTTCTCTGCCTATAATCCTGTGCTTGTGAAGAGTAAGAAAGCATGCTCCTTCTTCTTATAAAGCCACCAATTCCATTAAGATGAGGACCTCACACTTACGACCTCATTTAGCCCTTAATTACTTCCTAAAAGCCCTATGTATAAATACAGCCCTTTGGGGTCAGGCTTTGAACATGAATTTTAAGGGCACATAATTCAATCCATAGCAATCATCTAGCACTTAAACATGGGAGCTCTGGAGTTAGTGACCAAGTTCAAATCTCTGATCTGCCACCTCATGTGTGATCTTAAACTCTCTATAATATGCTTTTTTCATCTATAAATTGAATACTACTACTAACTTCAAAGAACTATTGTGATATTTAAATGAATGCATATATGATATTCAGAACAGTGCATAAGAGATGGAAATTTTTTCTAAATCAAAAACATCACTGGCATATAATATTGTATTCATTTTAGGTGTATAACATTGATATATACATATATTACTAAATGATTACCACAATAAATTTAGTTAACATCCACTGTCACAGAGTTGCAAATTTATTTTTCTTGTGATGAGAACTTGTAGGATTTACACTTATCAAGTTATAAACATAGAGTATTATTAACTATAGTCACTGTGCTATACTCACAGTACTTGTCTGTCATGTAATCAGTGTTTTAAGAATCACTGCAATGAAAGTAAGGCAGCCTTGTCAAGGAGAAAGACTTCATAGAGAGGCAATATTTGATGAATCCTCAGCATGGAACATTGAGCTTTATGTTACTTAGAAATTTAGTTAATAAATCAAATTAAAATGGAATTGTTACAGGAAATACAGAAATGATGAACCATAAAATAACCAGCACATAATTTTATGCCAATAATGAATAATAGGAGAAACAGAAATCTATAGGCAAATAAAATAAGGTGGATTTATTTAGCATGAAGGCTTTAAGTTAATCCTACTTTAGAGATAATGAGAATTCTCATATTTCTCCCTGACATTTTCCAGAATTTTTCCATTTCCATAAGAGAGGGGATGTCATATGAGGAACTACACTGATCTAGAATTTATGTAAGCTGTGAATGTTCTAGGCTAAGCCCTCACCTAAGAGCAGCCTTATTTGATAACATAATTGTGCTAAGTACTTGATTGAGAATGAGAGACCACTTTTGCATAATCTTACTTTATCTCTGCATTTGGCTTTGCAAATAAGTTTCATTTAGTTTATAATGACATGATGTCATTTTTCAGTTGGAGAGTTGAATGTTGATTAACTAGAAGCATTATATGAGAAAGATCTGTCTGGCATCCACAGCAGCATCTTCAAAACATTAAAAATAATTCAAAAGAAGATGTCAAGGTCATTACTCTGTTGCACAGATAAGGAGACAAAATGGGTCAAAGATTTCAGTGGCCTGTGATGTGCCCCAATTGAATACGAAAGTCAAAAAGAAGTGGCTGACCATACAAGTTAGTCCTGTAAAGAACTGATCATTCGCCCAGCCAGTGTGCTCAGTGATTGAGCATCAAGCTATAACCAGGAGTCAGGGCTCCATTCCCCGTCAGGGCACACGCCCAAGTTGCCTGCTTGATCCCCAATGTGGGGCCTGCAGGAGGCAGCCTATCAATGATTCTTTCTCATCATTCATGTTTCTCTCTCTCCCTCTCCCTCTCTCTCTTTTCCTCTCTAAAATCAATACAAACATATTAAAAAATAAAAAAAGAACTATTCCTTGGAAAACTCTCTAATAGTCAGCATATCAAGAGGTCTCACGAGGGCCCTCAAATGGTGTTCTGGAGAAAAGTTCACCCTTCATTTAACCTCAGGATTTGTTTCTTCATTCAGTTACATATACCTAGCCTGGGGCCATGGCGGCAAAAGAACATTCTCCTGGAAATTAGGAGAGATGAGTGGGACAGTAGGGGAAGAAGGAAAGTTGAGAAGGACTGATGGTGAGTGGAAATCTTTAATACTAACTATCCTTAATATTTTATAATTCAATTTATTTTGTTTACTTGTGGTAAAATCTTCATGCTATCAACTAATTGAACTACTAGTTTATGCAGTTTCTACCTAACCAATGAGACTATGCAAAGAGAAGTCAATATAATGCTATGCAGAGAGTAAATATTCAAGGAAGACTTGCTTATTAATTTGATAAGCAGGTATCAGGACAAATACTCTTTATCATCAAACTACCTCCCTCCACTGGTGTCTGAGGGGCATCTAACTGTGCTCCTACATATAGGATTGCAAAAGGTCGTCTATGTGCTTGAGTCACTTTTTATCAGCACAGTTCACTTTGTGACTTTGTAGTGGTCACTTCATTCATATAGGTAGTGAGAAACTCCACAAGCATTTAATTAGCATCTTACTACACATGGGACTGAGGCCGGGGCTTAGCAAAGGTGTATTACATCAGTAGTTAATTAGAGAAATGGCATGGCTTTACACGAAACATTTGTAGCAGTGTTGGGGTTATTTTGCTAGCGGGCTTGTCACTCTAACAATCCTAGCACTAAAGTCCAGTCCTTGAAAGATATTTACTTTTTAATAACATTCATTAACCATAAGTGTAACATATTGATCAAACAGCTCGCTTTAATTAATGACTCAACGTAGAAACGTTGTTCAGATATTAACTCCCAAGAAAGAAATTTATAGTTGAAGTAAAATTGCTCACAACCTATCTTTTTATAATAGACCTTTTAGTTTTAATTAACTAAGACTTTCAGTTACATGCCAAAGGATTTTAAAAATTGGTCTTTCAATTTTTAAACATGAAGGAATTTTAAGTGTCAAAAACAACCCTTGTGAAGCTCCTTGCTTTAGGAAGTTATGCTATTTAAAAATACTTCCATGATAGCTCCTCTTACATCCCCCCCCAAAAAAAATAATTAAGCAGAAATTGTATCAAAACTATCGAGTGGATTTGGCATATAGCAATGAAAAGCGTTTTGAAGAAAAGAGGTGTTACTATAATTTAATCAGCAATCTATAATTTGCAGAATATTCTATTTTATATTGCAGTAGCCTGCAATAATAAAAATGTTTCCTGCTTAAATTCAACGTTTAGAAAGCAACCCCTTTTCTCCTCAAAATTATTTGGCTTTGTTGGAAGGTTTTGCTACTTGATATAATTTTTTAAAGGCATCGGTGCTCTATATTTGACATATGCTCATGTTGCCGAGTCTTCCATCAGTTTTTGAAATTAAGCAAAGTGGTTACCCATGCAGCTCTGGGTTCTGCCTGCCTGGGATTGACTCTTGGTTCCCCAAAGAACTAGCTACAATGGGGTGCAAGTCATTTCTCTAGTTTTCTTAACTGTAAAATGGAATATATCGATTATCTATTGCTATGTAACAAGTTGCCACAAACCTAGTGATGTCGATCAGGTTCCATCCTCTTCCAGAGCTGGGAGTCCTCCCCAAAGTCGTTGGCAGACTTCAGCTTCTCAGGGTTTTAAAACTGAAACCCTCCGCTCAGAAGACTGTGTCTCCGCAGGCCATTCACAAATGGCTGCTAGCTTCAAGACAGGCAGGAGAGGCCGGCCTCCTTCCAGTATCTTCCCTCAGGGAAAGCAAACCCCTCTTCCTAAGGGTTCAGCTGATGAAGGCAAGCCTACAGGGATAGTCTCCCTTTTGATTAACTCAGTGTCAGCTGATTAGACCTTAATATTACCTGCAAAATCCCTCCACCTTTGCCATGTTAATTGGTTAGAAGCAAGCCACAGGCCCCACCTGTACTCAGTGAGTGGGGATTACACAACAACATGGAGACCAAAAAAAAGAAATTCCAAGAACATTGTATTCTGCCTTCCACATTAGCATCATAGTAGAGCATGCATCCTTGGGTGGGGTTTTTAAAAGACTTATTTGTGCAAAGTACTTAGAATAGTGCATAACACACAATAGGTATTATTCATTACTTGTCTTAGCTGGAGAGTCATTTCTGCAGAAGTGACTGAAATGGTGTTACTGGGGAAGAATCTGAGTGGACCTGTAAGTGGTAGGTTGTAAGAGAACCTCAGGGTGTCCATTGTGCTCCATTGATACCTTGATGGTAAGTGTGTTCTGCTAGTTCACAGGTAGAACTAATGGAACCAAGTGACAAATTTCCATAGAACCATTACCATGTAATATAAGTATCCCTTGGTCTCTCATATTTCAAACATTAAATATCTGTCCTACTGAATATTGAAATACCAAGTGAAAGTTCAGAAGAGGTAGGCAGGCTATCATATGAGTTATCCTACAACCACCACATTTATGTTCTCTTCAATGCTTTTATGTAGGGTCCACATATTCTTTCTAAAGAAGTAGCTTCTACTCTTATAAATGACAAACAGTACTTCATTACCCCAAGAAAGTATATTTTAAAAATATTTCTGATGATCTTGCCCTTTTCTATACCCTCCACATCCCACAGAAATAGCTTCTACTCTTCCACAGAAAACCTTCAACTGGAATAGACTAAGCAATCTCTGCTAGTGTTGATGCTTTGTTTTGTAAAAAAAAATAAAAAGCTCATTTCCTCTACTTGAAGCCTCACGAGGAGTGATGTGTAGAAAGGGGCTGTGCCGCACCAGCAGGGCCAAGGATGAACCTGAGAAGGGGCGGTGAAGGATTGAGAAAAGATAGACAAGAGAATGAAAGCCGGGTCTCAGTGGGATGCTGCTTCTCTGATGGAGAGGACATGCCCACAAGCCTTGTTTTTATTTTATAGTAGATGCCTCGAGGCAAAGTAAGGCTGTGATCAAGATGTTTACAACAGTCTCGTGGGTTTTGAGCCTACTCAATTACATGCACCTGAACTCTGTAAGCCCACATCACTCAGGCACGTGGGGCCACGTGTTCGGACCATAGGTTCAAGCTCACAACTATAGCTGTTGGCTATAATGGTGCTGGGGAGGGCTTTGCCCTCCAGGCTGGGACTTGCACGGGCAATGAGAGGACTTTGCCCTCTAATTAGTCTCAGGCTTGAACCTGTCCAAATACTGTAGCCGCTCTCCACAAGAGTGGGGAGAGGAGATGATATCCTGCCCCATGAATTTAAGGTAAATGAAAATTTTATTTTCCTGAATATGCTAGAAAAAGATGATCCCTATTCCCCTCCACTTTACCTAGCTCTCCTTTCAGTCCCTGGAGAACTCAGAGGAAACCAGGGGGACACCCAAACACAGTTCACATTATTTTTAATAACAGTCACTAATAGATCACTGCAGCTTTCTCATTCATTCTCAGAAAACCCCAATGGAGAAAGGTTATTCTTAAAAATAGATTTCAGAATCCCATGATTCCACACTGTAATTAAATAGAATATACATCTTTTTGTTTGTTTATTTGTTTTGGTGAGTCATTCACATTTTAGCTGGGTTTATAAAATGTTTTATGGAAATTTCAAGAGTTTAATCATTTCAATAAGCAACACTAAAACCACTCATTATGTGCTTTCTCTGGTATATAAGTACCTAGTCACTCCCTTTCACATTCCTGGAGAGGCTTCCCTTCCTAAGATTACTTATTTTGCATATGATGCCAAAGCAATTGATTGGTTTCAGACACCAGTCAAAATATTATTAATAAGTTCAGTTTTAAATTAAAAACAGACAAATATATAGATTAACATGACAAAGGGGAACTATTTTGTTCATTGTTATTTGGTCCTTTTCATTTATTTTTACGTATTTCTTATGTTATCTCAGCTTTCTAAATCATTCCAGTTTTTTTCCCATTATTTAAAACCCACTAATAGTTTGGGTTTTATTTCTTGATTGTTATTAATAACTTTCTTGATTTGACTGTTTCTGTATGTAAAGAAATATTTTAAAAGAAAGAGTTAGTTTGCCATGGCTAGTTTGGCTCAGTAGATAGAGCATCAGCCTGAGGACTGAAGGGTCCTGGGTTCAATTCCACTCAAGGGCACATGCCTGGGTTGTGAGCTCGGTTACCAGGAGGGAGTGTGTGGGAGGCAGCCCATCAATGATTCTCTTTCATTGATGTTTCTGACTCTCTCTCCCTCTCCCTTCCTCTCTGAAGTCAATAAAAATATATATTTAAAAAAAAAGAGTTGGTTTATGCAAACATGCATACCCTCCCATACCTGTGTGTGTGTCCACACCACAGAGGCCCAGAGCAGGCTCCCCTCTGTATTGATCTCTTAGGCTCTGGGCCACACCTACATGTTGTTCTCTCAGGCTTGGGGCTGCACCTAGCCCCTCTTCTTGAGCTGGTTGTGACCATTACGGAGTCCTGACCTCATTTGCATATTCTTTTATATATTTCATATCTAATCTAATAAACCATACTATTCAAATTGACCGTTTCTTCCAGACGTCTAAGCCATGCCCACCAACCAATCAGAGCAATCATATGCAAATTAACCCAGCCAAGATGGAGGCTGGCAGTCACGGAGCTGAGTAAACAGGCAGCTTCTGTTGCAGCAGGAGTAAAACTATTTGCCCACCACCTGAGTTTCTCTTGGCTCCAGGCAACAACATATTTGCAACATTGTCTCAATTATAGAAGCCACAGAGCTGAAGCCAACAGAAGGCTGCGTTACCTGCCTAGGCCTCAGCTTAAAGGAACAGTGTATCAATTACAGATGATAAATAAACCCCAAAAACCTGCTTCCAGCCAGCCTTGCTGGGACATTGGGTCAATGGGAGCTATGGGCAACCTGAAAGCCTGAAAACAGCCCTCAGTCCATCACCCAGACTGGCCACAGCCCAATGGGGTAAGGGACCCCACTGGGGGGCTTGACCAGCCTGCAAACAGCCATCAGCCCCTCACCCAGGCTGGTCAGGTACCCCAGTAGGGACCCAAAACCTGAAGGGTCTGTGGGCAGCCTGAAAACGGCCCTCAACCCGTCACCCAGGCTGGCCGCACCCCAATGGGGTGAGGGTTCACACTGGGGGGCTTGGCCAGCCTAAAAACAGCCATCAGCCCCTCACCTAGGCTGACCAGGCATGCCAGCAAGTGGATATCCCCAGAGGGGTCCCAGACTGTGAGAGGGCACAGGCCAGGCTGAGGGGCCTCCCAAGTACACAAATTTTTGTGCAGCGGGCCCCTAGTATCTAATATAATAAAAGGATAATATGCAAATTAACCATTACTCTGAGACACCTAAGCCATGCCCACCAGCCAAGCCATGCCCACCAGCCAATCAAAGTGGCTGTATGCAAATATACCCAGCCAAGATGGCGGCCAGCAGCCAGAGAGCTACAGCAAACAAGAGGCTTTCATTGCACCAGTGATACAGTTGAAACTGCCTGCCTAGGCTTGCCAGGCCTCTGCTCAAGGCAACAATGTTTCAATTATAGAAGCCACAGAGCTGAAGCAAACAGGAGGCTTCGTTGCCTGACTAGGCCTCCACTCAAGGCAACAAAGTTTCAATTATAGAAGATAAATAAACCCCAGAATCCTGATTCTAGCCAGCCTCACTGGGACGTTGGACCAATGGGAGCTGTGGGCAACCTGAAAACAGCCCTCATCCCCTCACCCAGGCTGGCCAGGCACGCCAGCGGGTGGACATCCCCCAAGGGATCCCAGATTGCAAGAGGGCACAGGCCTGGCTGAGGAAATCCCCCATGCACAAATATTTGTGCACTGTGCCCCTAGTGTGTGTGTGTGTGTGTGTGTGTGTGTGTGTATATATATATCCTATCTAAGAAAAGAGTAATGTGCAAATTAGGCATCACTCCATGACAAAGATGGTTTCCCCCATCGCCACAAGATGGCAGTGCCCAGTCCAGCTCAGCCCCACCACTGAAGTGGTCAGGCCTGTTTGCCAGGCAGGTGGCTGGGGAGGTGGGGGGCCCGAGCGGTAGAACAGATGATCAGAGGGGGTTGGGGTCCCCTGCCCAGGCCAGAGGTCTTCGCTACAGAGCTCAGGCATGGGCAAGGGTGGAGCTGGTGATTGGAAGGGACAGGGGCAGAGCCAGTGATCAGAGGGGTATGAGGGTGCCCTACCCAGGCATAAGGACTGGGCCAGAGGCCTCAGGCATTGGCAGAGGCAAGGTCAGAGATTGCAGGATTCTGGACTCCACACAGCTAGCAATTAGAAGGGCAGGGGCAGAGCCTGTGATTACAGGGGTCTGGGCACCAGTGGAGCTGGCAAAGCAGGGGCCTGGGGGTCTCCTGCCCAGGCCTGCAGCCTCAGCCAGAAGTTTCAGGCCTGGGCAGAGGTGGAGCTGGGATTGGAGGGGCAAAAGTGGAGCCAGGGATTGGAGTGAACTACAGAAGAACACCTTTTCTGACTGCTCATTGGCTAAGCTCCCTGTATGCCACTGGTAATATTCTTAGTAACTTGGGTAATAAGAATCCAAAAAGATAATCTAGGGTTTTTCCACCACACTCCTGGAGAAAAAAATGAAGGTCCACTGCTGGAGGGCTAAGAAATGTCATATCCTGCCCTAGCCAGTTTGGCTCAGTGCATAATGCCTCAGCCTGCTGACTGCAGGGTCTGAGTTCAATTCTGACCAAGAGCATATACCTAGGTTGCAGGCTCTTCCCTGGTTGGGGCCCAGATCAGGGCATACGCAGGAGGCAACCAATCAAAGTGTTCCTCTCACTTTGATGTTTCTCTGTTTTTCCTTTCTCTTCCACATTCTCTAAAAATCAATGGAAACATATCCTCAGGTGAGGATAAAAAAGAAAGAAAGAAAGAAATGTCATATCCTATGAAAGACACATCTTGAAAATGCCTAAAGAAAGTTGTCATTTCTTCATGGTGAAGGGACTGGAATCTGTGTTGATGAAAACACCTTGGTGGCTGAGGTGTCTGGCAGTGGCTGCAGCAGCAGAGTGATGAGGCCGGTGTCTTCCCCTGATTAGCCTGGTCACCTCCCACAAAGGGAGGCCAGCCTGTGGCTTAGGCCGCTCCCCAAGGGGAGCAGGGAGCAAGCTTAAGCTGTAAATAGGATACCCCCTGAGGGCTCTCAATATGGGAGAGGGGGTAGGCTGGGCTGAGGAACCCACCCCCAGTGTACGAATTTCATGCACCAGGCTCCTAGCATATATATGTGTGTATGTGTGTGTGTGTGTGTGTGTGTGTGTGTGTGTGTATGTATGTATGTATATTTGTGGGAGGGGATGCATGTATATATGTGACCACTATAGGGTATGTTTTCAGTTCTTTTATTTTTTTTAATTTTTTTTAATACTTAAACTTCCTTCTTAATTTATTTTTTTTAATTTATCTTTATTGTTCATATTATTACAGTTGTTCCTCTTTTTTCCCCCATAGCTCCCCTCCTCCCAATTCCCACCCCAACCTCTGACCTTGCCCACCCCCATTGTCCTCATCCATAGGTGTACAATTATTGTCCAGTCTCTTCACGTATCCCCAACACCCTTAACCCCCAAAAATGGTCAGTCCACTCCCATTCTATGCCTCTGATTCTATTCTATTCTCAAAGGATACCTTTCAGCATTTCATATAACACTGGTTGGGTGGTGATGAACTCTTTTAGCTTTTTCTTGTCTGTGAAGGTCTTTATCCGACCCTCAATTTCTGAACGATAGCTTTGCTGGGTAAAGTAATTTTGGCTGTAGGTTCTTGCTATTCATCACTTTGAATATTTCTTGCCACTCCCTTCTGGCCTGCAAAGTTTCTGTTGAGAAATCAGCTGACAGTCGTATG
>PVJC01025696.1:0-24601 GCA_004026665.1 Murina feae | reverse complement strand
AGAGAGCTCAGAATCAGCTCCTTCATTTACCAGTTAGGACACTGAAGTTCAAGAGGGTGAGATATGTCCAAGGCCATGCAGCCTTGGACACAGGAAATCATATTAACACAGGACACCAGAACATGCTTAAAAAACACAACAACTTTAAACTATTTGTACTTGTACTCATGATCACTATAGAAAATGTAGGAAAGACAAGCAGGCCAAAAAACCAAGAGAATAAAACCAACCAACCAACCAACCAACCAAACCCAACCTAATATAAGTCAACCATCAAGACTCGCTCACTATAACCATGATAACCATTCCAGTGTACGTCTCTCTTTCCAGACACCCCCCCCCATTTCCACTGCTCTTTTCAACCTGCCAACAAGTTCTTACTTTTTCCATTTTGCTATTTATTCCCGTCTTCCATGTCATTCTTTCACCCTCTCATGGTTTTCTTGAAATTATCGCTTAAAGACATAGTTCACAAGTTGGCAAGTCTATGAACATGCTCACTCGAATGCAGCCCATTGAAGCAACACGCAAGCGGAGTGGGGGCACAAGGAACCTGGGACCTGGGTGCCAAGTCAAGCCTAGTTTTCTGATTGGTCAGCTACCAGCCGAGCAATTAAAAGGGAAGGTCAGAAATGGGTAGAGCTGGCTCTGTCCAAGCCCCTGCGCTCTAGGGCGGCCCTGGCCAACTGCTAGTGTGCACCCGCTGGTGTGAAGGAAAGACAAAGGTGACCTTCAAGCACTCCAGCAGGCCTGGAACCTCATACATAGTCCCACATCCCACGGGGGATAGGCCACGTGCATATGTCATTGCCACACAGATTTCCCCAGGTCTCGATTAATACATGTTCCTAAAATTTTGGCTGGAACGGATTAATTGTACCTTATTAGAACCCTTGATTTTGTAAAAAAAAAAAAAAAAAAAAATTGCCTTTATTGTTGAAGGCATTGCAGATGTCACCCCCCTTTTTTCTCATTGACCCCCCTCACCCTGCACCTGCCCCTCCAAGGCCTTCCCTACACTATTGTCTGTATCCATGAGCTGTGCGTATATGCATATAAATTCCCCAGTTAATCTCTCCCCACCTACCCACCACCCCACCTTCCTCCTGAGATTCATCAGTCTGTTCCATGCTTCCGTGTCTGTGGATCTATTTTGTTCATGTTCATTAGGTTCCACATAAGAGTGAGATCATGTGATACTTGTCTTTCTCTGACTGGCTTATTTCGCTCAGCATAATACTGTCCAGGCCCCTCCACACTGTCTCAAAGGGTAAGAGATCCTTCTTCATCTTTTTAAAAATATGTTTTTATTGGTTTCAGAGAGGAAGGGAGAGGGAGAGAGAGATAGAAACATCAGTGATGAGAGAGAATCATTGATTGGCTGCCTCCTGCACGCCCCACACTGGGGATTGAGCCCACAACCCAGGCATGTGTCCTGACTGGGACTTGAACCATGACCTCCTGGGTCATAGGTCGACGCTCAACTACTGCACCATGCTGGCCGGGCAGCGATTCTTCTTTTGTACTGCAGCATAGTATTCCATGGTGTGACTGTCCCATAGCTTTTTTATCCAATCATCTACCGATGGGCACTTGGACCATTTCCAGATCTTAGCTTTTGTAAGAGCCATTGATTTTTTTTTTTTTAAAGTGAAAAACGGAGTTCATTAAATGAAATTACAGAGATGTTTCTGAAAGCAGACTAATGTCTGTAGAACACGATGTGGACCCTAAAGTGAAAAGTTTGGGGTGAAGGAAGGAAAAAGTTAGCAGGGGAAGCAAAAAATGAAGACATGTTGTTTTCCAAAGCTGTTACAATCTTATTGCACAGAAGGTCCCTGATCAAATTTATTTATTTATTTATTTATTTATTTATTTATTTATTTATTTATTTATGAGAGAGAGAGAGAGGTTTGTTGTTCCACTTACTTATGCATTCATTGGTTGGTTCTTGTATATGCCCTGACTGGGCATTGAACCTGAAACCTGGGCCTATTGGGACAATGCTCTAACCAACTGGGTTACCAGGCCACGGCCAACAAAACAATTTCTTAATCTTGGAAACCACTGTCTTCATTTGTCTGATCTGTGGCCACTTTCAGCAGAAACAAGATCTTTTCAACCCACCAGAGGCCGCCTTTTTTATGCAGATCAGAAGACCCACCTCCCCCAGAAAAATCTGGGCACCGCATCTGCGTAATGACCTGCCTTCCGCAAGATGGGCAGTTGAACCAAATCGTTTTTGAATTTCTTTTGTGGGATGGCTGCCTCTTTATTTAATGCTGGACATTGAAGGGAGTCGAGGGAGGGTACTGACTAAGCAGGCTTTTTAAATACTGTCTCCGTAATTATCTGTGGAACGAAGCCTGCAGAACACACAGTAACTCTCCTCAGAAAATGGAATGATGAGAAATCTTATTAATAGCAGCTCCAGACTCCACTCCCAGTGTTCACTTGAGTAATTATTATTGGTAAAGGCTGGGATTAACTTTATTTTAAGCAGGAGCCAATAAATTCTTAGCAATTGCCTGCCTTGGACACGCAAGAGGAGACAAAGAAATGGGAACTTTTCTTTTCGGGAGGAAGAAAATAATTTTAAAATGTAATTTTGCTTTGATTTCCGAGGGAATTCTTATGCAAGGCAGTTGGTACATAAAGGGATTAGTTGTCACCAATGCCAAAGGAAATACAAAATAAACCAAAGGGTATGAATGTCCTAAGTGCAGAAAATAATATATAATTTATGATACTTTAAATCTCATTAAAAACACTAGCTTTTGTAGCTTCCTAGCAACCAATTCTCAGGGGTCCCTCTGTGAAGAGGTTGGCTCTCCCTGAGCTCGGGTCCAAAGCTTTAACAAATGAAGCCCATCTGCTGACTCTGTAAGGGTTCCCCGTGTGCAAGGCATTTGTCCGGGGCTTCTCAAAAGCCTCCTCCGACAGCTTATACTTTGCTAATCCAATGTAATCAACACGAAAGCACTTTGTTAAATGCATGTCCAGGGTCTAAATTAAACCAGTCAGGGCTGGAGGGTTCGAGAAAAAGTTGGCGATCCATAATTGCACCCTTGGTTTGGGGTAGAACAAAAAGGCTCCAAAGGGTGGAGCCAGGGATGAGACCTTGATATATTTTTATTTTTATTTTTTTTCTGAAGCACGGCTGCATCCACTTTTCGGTTTCTCATTCATAACACCCCTGCGAAGCGCATAGAGCAGGTTTGACTGTGCCCATTTTTCAGGTGGACAATACTGAGGCTCAGGAAGTTAAATCATGGCAGTGAATATTAGCAAAGTCAGGGCCATGAGCAATGCTTGTTTGTAACTTGTGCTGACCTATGATGAACTTTTCAGTGTTCTGAAAAAAAAGGACAAACAATAGATATTTTTCTAATAAAGCAAAAGCTAACAAATAAACCAAGCAACCCGCCCCAAGCCCCACATATGGAAATTATTGGGGAGATTTCCTCCTCTTTTTTGATTGTAAAATGACCTTCATATATTATAAAACTAAAGGCCTGGTGCACAAAATTCGTGCACGGGGGCAGGGTGTCCCTCAGCCCAGCCTGCACCCTCTCCAATCTGGGACCCCTCAGGGGATGTGGGATCGGGCCTAAACCAGTGGTCAGACATCCATCTCACAATCTGGGACAGCTGGCTCCCAACTGCTTACCTGACTGCCTGCCTGCCTGCCTGATTGCCCTAACGATTTCTGCCTGCCAGCCTGATCACCCCCTAACCACTCCCCTGCCAGTTTGATTGATGCCTAACTGCTCCCCTGTTTACCCAATCGCCCCCAACTGCCCTCCCCTGCTGGCCTGCTTGCCCCTATCTGGCCTCCCCTGTGGCCATCTTGTGGCTGTGGGCACCACCAACTTTGAGGGCATGGCAGTCAATTAGCGTATTTTCTCCTTATTGGCTGTGGGCACCGCCATCTTTGCAATGTTGTGAGGGTCAATTAGCACATTCCCTCTGTATTAGATAGGATAATGGTGATAGTAGATGGCAGTGGCTCTTGGTTAAAATGAAACCTTGCCTATTATAAGCCTCTTGCCAAAACATTACAAAAAATGTACTAGTTGGTAAAATCTCAACATCCATCCCCCCAGTTTATTTTTTAACAAATAAGTAAATTGAGGTCTGGGTGCCTGTGTGTGTCAGCATCACACAGAAAGGGCACTGCAGAACCAAGTTCAGAGCCTGGGTCTCTCTGTCTCTGTGCTTCCAGGGGATGGTGGGGGAAAAGGAAAATCAATAGCATCAATTTTTATTTTAGGGGAAGTTATAATTTTTAAGTAGGCTTTTGTTTCAGCTTCTGAAGGAATTCATAATGTGAGTACTTTGTTTGTGATGAGATTATAGGCCAGAGATGAAAGAAAAAGAAAAAAGGAATAAATCAAAGAGAAGCAAACATCTGAAATGCAGTAAATAGAGCCACCTGGGGTCCTGGGTGGGAGGGCAGTGACATCTCACCCCACTGCCTTTAGGAAGAGGCCCCAAAGGAGGTTGGTTCTCCCAATTCCTTAGACTTGCCGGTTGGCACTGCCCCTTTTCTCAGATGAAATAGTGTTTCACAGAGGATTAGAGGATTTCTCCTCTGCTCAGGTGGCATGGCAGTTGCTGCCACACCCTCATTCCTCTCCAGGGCTCCCTTCTGCTACCGAAGGGGGTGAGTGCTCCCCAGGCCCTGGGCTGTGGCTCCTAAACGGTCCAGGTATGTCAGAACACATGGCAAACTCATAGCCACACCAAGGGATGGTCACCGCGAAGGAAGCCAGCGGTGGTGGGCATCCAGGGAACATTGTATCAGCTGCTACCTGGAGGTCGTTTTTAACCTTCCTATTCATCTTAATAAAGCAGAGCCTAGACGGAGAGCCGTGTCCTGAAGCCTTGCTGGGGCCAGGGGTCAGGGTGGTGACGCCTTAATGCAGCCAAACCTCCTTGAGCCCCGTTCTTTCCCTTTTGCTGAAGACAATTTGAATTTTGTTTCTCAACCAGTTGCAGCAGGAAAAAATGCTATTGCACTCATTCTTTCATTATTGTTGCTGTTCATTTGCTTTTCCCGTGAAAAATGAGTAGGAGGCCTGAAATGCCATTGTCCCCCAAATGCCCAGAGTTCCCTTTCCCTCTGAAAACGTAACTTCTTCTGGGCTTTAGTGGGCTTCTCCCATGTGAAAGGGAGATGTTGGCTAACATGCTGCTTACACACTGGGGAGTCCAGGAGACGTGTCTGCAATCAGGTTTTTTGGGGCTGGTGAGGGAAGTATGGAGGAAGACAGCCCCCTCAAAGTTCTGAAGTCCCTCCACTTTTCACGCTTTAAACTGCTGCAGAGATTGATTTCCTTTGAATGTAACTTTGCTTTCATTTGTCACGAATTCCAATCAGTGTTACTGCTGTTCTCTGTCTTAACGGGGCTGCACTTTACACAGGGACCCAAAATATTTATTTAAAACCTCCTCATTGATTTACATACAGCAAGAGCTCCAGAAATATTTACCTAATTGAATTGAACAGTACAGAGGAAACCACGTCGTAGTAAGTTTTCTTGAAATTAGAAAACGAAATTATTTACAGCAGAGCTTAAGGCAACCCCTCCCTGAAACCAACCATTAGCGTGTTGTGGGAGGGGTGTGGTAAGATGCCATTAAGGCTATATTTTTTCAGACTCGATTTATTTTCCTGCCTTTAAGATATCCTCTCAGCCTGGCCAGGGCGGCTCGGTGGTTGAGAATTGACCCATGAACCTGTAGGTCAGAGTTTAATTCGCAGTCAGGGCACATGCCAGAGTTGCCAGCTCTATCCCCAATAAGGAGCGTGCAGGAGGCAGCCGATCCATGATTCTCTCTCATCATTGATGTTTCTCTTTCTCCTTCTCCCTTCCTCTCTGAAATCAATGAACATATATATATTTTAAAAGATGTAATTTTAAGGTCGTAGGGGTAGTCTGTGAAATCTAGGGGAGACCTGTAAACTCTTCCATCAATTTTCTTGGGATTAAGAGAATTTGTAGCAATTGTAAGACTCTGAAAAACTGGATTGTTGACCCCTGTGAAGTACGCCAACATCCAACTGCTTGGCATGGGGACAGAAAGTGTCTCTTTATCTTCTTGGGCTTGCAGACACTGGACACATCGGTGGGACCCAAGGAACGGTTGTGATTTCGTCAGGGCTGATAGTCAGGATCAGAGGTAAAAGCTTTAGGAAGAGACATCACCGCCAGTCGACGGTCACGGAATGTCCTTTAGGTGTTTCCATTTCCTCTTGCTCAGGGATGAGCAGATCTCTCCTCCATCCTGTGGTAGACGCCTAACAGTCAGAGGCCCTACTTCTCTTCTGTGCTCACCCTCTTCTCTCCCAAATGGTGGGTTTCCTACCTACTTTCACATCCGTTTTCAGAAATGACTAACCGCAGACCAGGGGTGAGGAACCTTTCTTCTGACAAGGGCCATGTGGAGATTTAGAACATCATTCACGGGCCCCACAAAGTTATCAGCTTGAAAATTAGCCTGCTGTATGCCCGGCCAGCATGGCTTATTGGTTGCACATCAACCTATGGACCAGGAGGTCACGGTTAGATTCTGCTCAGGGCACATGCCTGGGTTGCAGGCTCCATCCCCAGTGTGGGGCGTGCAGGAGGCAGCCGATCAAGGATTCTTTCTCATCATGGATGCTTCTCTCTCTCTCTCCCTCTCTGAAATCAAATATATATATTTTCTTAAAAAAATTACCTGGCCATATTTTGTCAGGGTCAGATGAAATGATTTTGCGGGCCTTATACAGCCCAAGGGCCGGATGTTCCCCACCCCTGCCCTAGACTAATAGTGTTCTATTCACAATGAAGAGCATGAGCACATTAAAAGCCTCCTGCCATCCACCAGTTGGCAACAGCATCACAATTGGACGCGTATCCCATGGGCACCAAGGCAGTGCCACCAGCTGTCCTTGGGGCCTTCCGGCTGTCACCACCTCTCTCAGCAAACTGGAAACTGAGGATTTTTTTTTTTCCCAAGCGAGAAAACTGGGCAAAGCTGGTGTGGAAGCTGCAAATCATCTGGTCAGGACTGACATGATTTCTCAAGTCTTGAGCTCTTTTCCTGGCCGCCACTTCTGGCAGTTCCAGAAAGTTCTCCTTTGTTTCTCTCCAAGCCTACTTACCATGTTGACTGAGGGGTGTTTGCTCTCTGCGCTGCTACCGGGTCCAGAGTGTCTAATTGACAAATTACGTTGTGCTTTTGGTGGCTTTAAGCAATCATTTAAAATAAATAAGATCATAATTATCAGTTTTCATTTACCCATTCATTAAGTAACAATGCTCACGCTGAGCAGTTTGATTTTGTGTTATAATAAGGCAATCTCTACACGATGACAGATGGCGTTTCATTTTGCCGACACTGTGCTAAAGTGCTTTGAGTTGTGATGTGTTTGATTTTATTAGAGATCAGATTTAACACATGCATGCTACATAACTGCAATCACATTCCCATTTCTCATCTGTAGGAGAAAATGAAACCGTGATGAAATGTAATATACTCACCCTCAGGCAGAACTAGTGGGACTGGGAATTGCAACATAATAAATCTAATGGATATTACACTATAGGACCCTAGAAATTTACTGTTATTATGTTCAGGGAAGGAACTCGGTTTTGTAAAACTCACTTTTATTTCACTGGCATCAGTGCAATTTCACATTATTTAACTGTTGGGTCCCAATGGCAGAGATGAAAAGGAAACTCACCCCCCCCCCTCCCAGGAACACTGGGGTCCAAGAACCCAGACGAGAGAAAGCTAGGGGAGAGCATCAGCCCCCAAATTGCATTTACCATGTAAATGACAACGGTGGCGTGCTGGTAACAATGGGTTGTTGGGATTGTCAAATTGAGCCTCATTTAGCCGCACTGTTGGTGTGGCATCCACTGGAGGAAGACACATCCATAAAAGCTTTGATGATGATATTGACCTCTTCTGCTCTCAGTCCTCCCCTCCTTTACTCCCTGAGAGGGGAGGAGGGCGGAGGGCGGGGATCTAACTTAATTACACATCTAGTTATTGATGTGACTGTCAATAGAGCTTTCCCCTAATGAGGCTATTGTCAAGTGAAATTCCAAAGGTGAAGGCAGCTTTCTGTGCTCAGGTGCCAAGGAGGTGAAGCCTGGCGACTCTCCGTTGCTTGCTGAAGGTTGATGCCATGGCATGTACTCGGTACCACCTCCAATAGCCTCCCAGGCGGCCTCCCTGCCTCTAGCCTCTTTACCAGTTGTTTGTCATTCTGTGTGCCCCTCCCCACATTACTCATAACTAGTGGCTGCTTTTATCAGGGTGCTTCCATGCTCAAAAGCCTCCGTCGCTCCCCATTGTGTGGCATTCGCCACCCTGTTAATTCTACTCTTATCTCACAATTCCTTAAAATAAGTCCCATATTCCAGGGAAGTTCATCTGTTCATTCTTCTTCAGACAGGTCAAGCTCGGTCCCTTCTCCATTCTGGTGTAGGGTCCATTGGGTTTCAAGTGACAGAAACCCAACTTACATTTTTAGGCACAATGGGGACGTGTTTCAGCTCACAAACTGAGGGAGTCAGGGGTGGCTGGGTACCTGGCACAGGTGGACCTGGAACCGAAATATTTCTCCAATGGTCTCTCTCAGTATCTGCTCTACATGTGATTATTAATGCTTTCTATTAGGGAGAATGACTTGGTTTTTAGGGTAGGGCATATCAGAGGAGAGGGACTGAAACACATCTAGTCTTCCTGGTTCTACATTCAAAAATTCCAGGGAAGAGCTCTGATTGGCCTGTTTGTGTCATGTGCTCATCTCTGGCATAATGGTTTTACCTGACGTTGGGCCATGTCATTGGCTCAATTTGCTTTAAGATAAACTCCTTCCACAATAATGCTGGTCAAGAAGGTGGGATCTGCAACACCGTTAGATTAGGAACATGGAACAGGGCCAGGAAAGGAGGTGTATTGCTTTTCTGGGGCCAAAATAATTGCTGTCCACCTCAGTGGCTATTTATGAGATTGTCACCATCTGCTATGCCTATGTTCCTTCTCCCTTCCCATCCCAAACTGAACCATATGCCTTGTAGAATGAAAGTATGGGGTAGGGAGAGAAAGCTAATATTTCAGTGCCTATATCATATGCATGTTACTTAAATTAATTCCTACAAGTGCCTTATAAATACAGTATCTTATCCATATGTTACAGGTAAGCTTAAGAAAGCTATTTACCCTGATGAGGTCATTCAACCAGGCTTAGAAATCAGCTCTGTTGACTCTACTCATAGTGTTGAGTATGTAGGAAAAATTCAGTTCTCTTGAACTGTCCTAGAAAATAAGGCAATTAAGCCCTATTTGTATGGTCCAAAATACATGATTGATTGAAAACACGTAACTATTTAGTTTCCTTAATTTTATATTTAGGTTACCCAAGAGCAGATGGATAGAATACAAAGCTAACGAATCAATGACATTTTCTCAGACAAGGACTGGGTCTTGTCATGTCTCATTCCTTTACTCAACAAATGTTTACCGACACCTGCCATGTTAGTCAATTGATTACCCTCACACGTCATTCTCTTTTCATGTTAGAGTTTCTTAGTTGAATTTACTGGGGTGACATTCGTTAATACAATTACGTAGGTTTTGGGATTGAGCCCGTTAGAGTTTGTTTTTACACACTTGTATTCATGCACGCAGCCTCAGTTTCACTCAAATGGGGTTATCTTGCTACTTTCCAACTTCCCCTGCCTCCTCTCTTTTTCATGAATAGGTCCTTCTGCATGCAGTACCACTGTTCTCCTTTCTGCTACTTAAATCCTGCATATTCTTCAAGGTTTGATTCAAACTCCATGTCCCCTCGGACCTTAAATGCCCCGCCCCACTCTGCTCTATCCATATCAGTAATGTCCTCACTCATCTAAGTATTAGAGAAGTCACTCATTCTTATTTAGCTTCTCAAGCCAATGTACAACTGCAGGCTTCTTGAGGGCTAGAATGGTGTCATGCTTCTCAGGATCCCCATAGCAACTATCACAGCGCTGGGTGCATAGCAGGTATTCAATAAATGTTGTTTGTTGCAATAAGAAAAATTCACATGTTAATATAAAATTATTTAGAGAAATGTAATGGGTTATTATAGACTATACAACATTTAAACATTGGAAGAGGTGATATCTATCCTATATAATAAAGAGGGAATATGCAAATTGACCGTCACTCCAGTCAGTTTGCACCCACAGCTGAGGCTAAGTTCCCATAACGAGCATTAAGGAGCAATCAGCAGGGACCTGAGACTGCACGCCCACCCACCTCCTGCATGGGGCTTGACAGGGGACCTCAGGTTGTGCCTTCCACCCGCAGGACTTGACAGGAGACCTCAGGCTGCTCCCCCCGCCCTGGCACCAGGCCAGAGGAACTCAGGCTGCACCCTCTTCCCTGGTGCCAGGCTGGGGGACCTCAGGACATGCCCCCCGCCCAGTGGGACTTGATGGGGGCCCTCAAGGTGTGCCCTCTGCCCTGGTGCTGGGCCAGGGGACCTCAGGCCATGCCCCCCACCCCAGCACCAGGCCAGGGGACCTCAGGCTGTGCCCCCTGCCCTGACGCCAGGCTGGGGGATCAAAGGCCACTCCCTCGCCCAGCAAGGCTTGATGGGGGACCTCAGGCCATGCCCCCCTGCCCTGGCACCCAGGGGACCTGAGGCTGCACCCCCCTCCCACCTGGCAGGGCTTGACCGGCCGGGTCTGGATCTAGCGCAATGAAGGGGGGCCATACAGGTTTGGGTCTTGAGCGATTTTGAGGTGCACGTGGGTGGTTGAAGACTTGACTCTGGGTTCCATGGTGCACCACAGACTCTGACAGGAGGAAGATTTTCATATATGCTTTACTAATTTTCTTTAATCTCTGACACTTCTATTATAGAGAAAGAGCAAATAGCAATATTAAAATATTTCCTCTAATTAATCCCCTTTTAATGTGCACAAATTTTGTGCACTGGGCCACTAGTATATATATAAAAGCCTAAGTGACCATTATGACCAAATGACTGGTTGAACAGCCACTATGATGTGCACTGACTACCAAAGGGCAGATATTCAATGCAGGAACTTCCCCTGCCCTGCTGGCCTCAATTGACACTCCTCCCACCCCACCCCTGGTAGGTCATCCCTGATTGGCCCAATAGGGACCGGGAGAGATGGCCCCAATTGGCCCTGATCACCGGTGAGGCCGAGGGACTCCATCCATGCACAAATTCGTGCACTGGGCCTCTAGTAATGGAATAAGACTAAAGACTGTGCAGGTAAAGCAGGGTTTAAATTCTAGCTTGTGTCATTAAATTGGTAGAGTCCCAGGCAAGCCTCAGTTTCTTCATTTGTGAAATGAAGATAAGACTTTCCACCTCAGAGATATCTCTTGTGAGAATGACATGAGATGTAGTTTTTGGAGTTGTGAAGAGCTTGATTCATGAGATGCATAAAAATTGTGGGTAAGGGGCTTGCCTCTGGCTGTCTCCACTTGGGTCCCAGGGTTGTTTATCTGTCTGGTGCATTGACTCATGTGAAAGTCTGGTGTGAGGCACAGAGGCATGCGGGAAGGGAAGGATATCCAAGCATCTGAGCTCTACCTACAAGAGTACATTCCAATTCAGCAGTCAGATCAGGACAAGCTTTAAGCCACATTTGATATGTAGTTGGTTTCCTTCTTGAATCCTCAGTGCGGGGTGAGTAGAAGGAAGGTAACTCTGGTTAGATATCGCAGATGGAACAGGCTCCTCTGGAGGTGACATTGCCTCTAGGCTTGAGTGACAGGGGATCAGCCATGTGAAAGTTGGGAAAAAGAACCGTTCAGGCAGAGGGAACTATGAGAGAAAAGGAATGTGCTTGAGGAACAGGAAAAAGGCCATCAGAGCTGGAGCCAAGTGGGTACGGGAGAGGTAAGGGGAGGCCAGATCTCACAGGGTTTAGTCAACCATAACAACAACCTGGGGTTTTATTCTAATTTCAGTAGGAAGCCATTGCAGGGTTTTGAGCAAGGGAGTCATCTGATAGCCATTGTCCAAGGTGGCCCCCCAGTGATTCTTGCTGCGTAGTATTCACACATGGAATAAGACTGACCTGCAACTAACAGGTGGCATGGAAATACAGGTGACTTCAGAGGCTAGGCATTGCAAAAAGACATTGCAGCTTCAGCATTGTTCCCTCTCAGCTCACTCACTCTGGAAGAAGTCAGCTGTCACACATCTTGACCAAAACCTTACAAGACTCTGAATCAGTACCTAGCTGAGCTGAGCCACTCTCAAACTCCTGGTCCTCACTCAGAAACTGTATGAGATCATTAGTTTTCATTTTAAACTGATCAGTTTTTGAGTAATTTTTTTCTGCAGCAATGGGTAATTCAAGTATCAATAGATAATTCAAGTGGCATTATCGGATTTAGACTTCCCACACTTGAGCTGCTGGATGGACACAGAACTCTGCAGGTAAAGAGTGAGAACGAGGGGAACATTAAGAAGGTTTGTAGGTTTTCAGGTGAATGATGGTGGTGGCTTGAATCAGGGAGATTCTCGCCAGGGATGGTGAGAAATGGTCAGCTTTGGTCAGAAAGTGATGCGACTTGTGGATAGGCTCTCTGATGAGGTTATGGTGTATAATGAATCAGGTTGACTCCTTATTTTCGGCTTGGGTGTCTAGATAGGTAGTGGTTCTATTTAAGTTTGGAGAGGAAAGTCTAGATTCCACTAAACACAAAAATAAAGGTTGTGTTGAGTGAGACAGTTTAACCAGAAACAGTATTTTCTATCACCTACAGGGTACAAATAAGAACTGTCTACGTTCCAATAAAACCATCTTCAGCCAGTACTTTGGAACTGGCTTCCTTCCCCTCAATTAACTAGAAGACAATTAAAACGGAGTCCAGCTTCCAGGAGTTCATTATGCCTCGTTGAAAATGATAAATGACTCTTGGTGACCTCATCACCTCGCCAACTTGGTCCCACCTCATTTTTCAAAGAGCTAATGAAACCGATGGATTTCTCCCTTCTCAGTAGCACAGCCAACAAAAACAGGGCGCACCATGAAAAGCGAGGGAGCTGAGTACAAGGCAGAGAGAAGAAAGGAGAGAAAACGCACACTTGACATTTTGAAAATTGGCCAAAGTGACTTTGATGTGCAAACTTGAAAAAAAAAAATCCCACCATCTACATATTGATTTCCTATCTGTTCCATTCCTTTAATCCATCACTAGTTGGCACACAACACCACGGCTGTGTGTGTGTGTGTGTGTGTGTGTGTGTGTTGGAGAGATGACTTGCCCTTTTTCTTTGGAAAGAAAGGAAGAGTGAGGGAAAGGTAAGGGCAAATGGTAATAGGAAATGCTTTGAAGTTAACAAAGACACCCATTAGTACTTATTTGCCCCTGAAATTACCCTGAGCCCCAGTGAAAACTTGAATTGCTCCCCCTTGCTTGGCTGCAAAGGGACCAGGCTGGATCCAGAACCTGGAGACAGTGGGAGGAAAGGGTTATGAGCAGGAACTTTGGGTCTGGGCTTGAGTTCCGGCTTCTCCATTTTCCAGCTGTGTGACCTTAAGTAAGTTATGGAACCTCTCTGAACCTCGGTTTCTTCATCGATAAAGTGGGAATGATTCTGCTGCACAGGATTTTTGTGATGACTAAGTAAGGTTATGCATATTAAACACTTACTACTGCCAGGCATAGGACCAGCACTGAGGACTGACTCCCATGTTTAAATTTCCCCCCACTGCATCACATCCTACATTATTGAATGAGCAAATATTCTGACCATTGAAGAACTCTATTTAAAATACATGATTTAGGACAGGGTTCGGCAAACTATTTTGGTAAAGAGCTAGAGAATATACATTTTGGGCTCTGCGGGCCATATGGTTGCTGCCAGAATTACCTCTGCTATAGACGAGGGGTAAACAAATTCACATGACTATGTTTCAATAAAACTTTATTTACCAAAACAGATGGTAGCTGAATTTGATCTTCCAACCCCTGATTTAGGAGAGGGAGCTGGGTAACAGTCATTTCAGGTTTCCTTGGTATGATAACACCATTTGCATGGCTGATTTCTGTTTTTATTGTAGCTACAATTTTCCAAGTGTCAGGGATTTCTTTTTGGGACTCTGTCTCCATTCCCCTCCTCCCAGGCTTGGGGCTCTGTCTTTGGTCACCAGCACTGCATGCACAGCCTTCGTCAGCTGGTTACTTTTATGAGTTGCTACCTTTAATCATAATGTATTTTCTACAGGCCATGCATTTTCACGTCTATTTCTACCTGCATTCCCTAGACCAGGCATCCTCAAACTATGGCCCGCGGGCCACATGGTGGGTGTTTTTGCTGCCGCTGCCTGTCCTGCTTAAAATAAGATATGTGCAGTGTGCTAGGAATTTGTTCATAGTGTTTTTAAAACTATAGTCCGGCCCTCCAATGATCTGAGGGACAGTGAACTGGCCCCCGCCCCCCTGTTTAAAAAGTTTGAGGACCCTGCCCTAGACCCACACTAGCATGGAGCAAAAATACGATCCCAAACATCATTTCTTTGGCTCTAACTCTATCTGCCTTGTGGGATATCCAGCTCCATCATATTCCCCCTAAACAGCCGGGGAGCTATCTGGGAGGACTCTGTGAAATCCAAGAACTCGTTCCTGTGGGTATCCTAATGTTCCATTTCCTCCTCTGCTGTGTCTTACTGGTGCGATGCTTTGTGCCTGTACCATTGTGCCCAGGTATGACCCAGATGGTGCCATGCTGGCAACACCCTCCAAAGTCACCCATGGTTTGTACGTTTTCCATAGGTTAGTCTTCCCAGTGGAAATTGCTGGAACCATGGCTTCTCATGCTGGGCACCGTCCGTGAGCACCAGAGGTTTGTGAGAAATCCTTAATACTGGTGTTTTCAACCTCTTGCCTTCTCTCAAGATTATTGATGAGCCACGAGTAAAAAAAAAAAAAAATTGGTTTTACAACTTCTCAGCATGTTCCACAGGGAGGATTTGGCGTCTACTTTATTGTCTTTGACTTTAAGTGTTTTCATGGCAAGAGAAACTTGAGTTGACATTTATTTCATCTCATTTAACCTTCATGACAACCTTAGGAGGAAGAGAATATGATCCCTGCCATTGCACAGGTGAGGAAACTGAGGTTTCCTGAGAAAGAATGACTTGCACACGGTCATATAGTGGGTGCCGTTGCAATTCAAACCCAGTTTTAAAGCCAGGGCCACGATATTGCTCTGCATTCTCTCAGCGCAAGGGTACAATTTCTGTGATGGCTCTCACTTCAGAGTTTACCCCCCATTTTTATCTGTGCTTCTCAGATCACTTGCCCCTGATTTTCGGTTCACCAGTGCAGCCGCTGCAATAATACCGAACATTAGTAACACACAAGGGCTGTCACGTGACTCTTCCAGAGCTCCCTGGGCTGACTTTGAGAACTCTCATCCCCGGGTGAGAACTTTCCTGTAATCAAGCTCGGGGTAAGCAACAGAGTCATTTTCTAGCTGTTGGGTGTGGTATGTCTTACATGTGATGTGGCATATATCTCTTTGCGGCCAGGTTCTAGAAAGAGGTAGTATTACCTTGATCTAAAATGCATGCCGTCTGTTTCCTGTCTAAATGTCAAAGTCATAACCTCTGACACTGAGATTAAAAAGAAATCTCTGATTCTTTGACCTGTGGAAGCACACTGCTTTCATGGCGGTGAGGCTCTTGGTACTTGCCTGTAAATCAACGGAAAATGTTTACACTTGTGGTAGTTACCCTTTGGGATCCTGTGCCCCCAAGAATGCAATGGCCTGGCTATTTTAAATCCACCCAGAATGACTTCCCTTCTAACTTGAGTATAATCCATTTCTTTCTGTGACAGGAAGGCAGAATGAAATTCCTAAATTAACTCATGCTCCTGTTGCCAATATCTAATCCTAGTGAGATTTAGTTGTTGGGGGGCGGGGGGAGGGAGGCGGGGAATGTACTGTGTGAGACTCCCTCTGACCTGGAAAATGAGGATAGTGGCTTATGTTGCCTTTTAAAAATAAGTAAATAAATATGTTTTTATTTATTTGAGAGCGTGAGAAAGGGAGAAGGAGAGATAGAAACAAGGATGAGAGAGAAACATAGACCAGCTGCCTCCTGCATGCCCCCTACTGGGGATTGGGCCCCAAACTCTGGGCATCGAGCTGGTGACCTCTTAGTTCAAGGGTTGACGCTTAATCCCTGAGCCACCGCGGCTATGCTCATATTGCTTTAATATCACCTTCTCAAAAACTTTTCTGACACTTATCTCATGGGATAGGACTGCTAGTGGAAAGGGTTATCTTGGGGGAGGGGGGACACATTCAGCACAGAGAAGCCCAACTGATTCAGAGATGTCTCCAGCCATCCAGGAGAGAATCAGGAAGGAGGGAGAGCAGACTGGGAGAGGGGCCCCAGCGACCAGCCTGGTGCCGCCAGGCCTTCCCTTCCCAGGCCATGGACTGGTGGCCCAGGAACCCCCCCCAGGATGGAGCCAGCCTCCACAAGAGGGAGCAGATGCAAGCGGTGTTGGATTCTGGAGGATGCCTGTGCTTCTGTCCCAGGTGGCACAATTCACTTAGTGCCATCCCATGCTTCGCAGGAAAAGCACAGCAGGCTTAGGATGCCGGAGTTTTGAAACATTCAAAAGGCTGTGATGCTATAAATAAGCTTCCTGTGTCAGAGATTAAATCAACGAAGATGCCTGCCATGCCAACTTTATTTCTCAGACAACATGTTTTCAGCAGAAATCAAAATACATGCTAATCCTTCCCTTCTGACAGGCTAATGCGAGCCTGGAGAACCACAGTGAAGGGCAGCTAAGAGGCGGGCAAGAAGCAGAAGCTGTGTCTACAGTGGCTTATCTGCTGGAGCAGACCGCAGCCATTCCTCCTTTCGGAAATCTTTTGCCTGAATTTGTGGCATGGCGATGGGGAATCAGGACTGGCCTGGGTGGTTTTCATCAGACAAGACTTGGTAGTGATGTTTTGAATACACCGACACAGAGGCTGTGTCTTTCAGATGAGGAATGGCTATTCGTTCTCCTTTTTTTGGCAACAACACCTCCGTTTTCTCTGGGAAACCATCCCTTGAGCACTCAGTCCACGTGGTTCTGTGTAGGTGATTCTAGCCTCCAGCTCCAGAGGTGGGACCAGGGCTAACTAATCAGAGCTGTCCATCTCCTTGGCTATGGCAATTGGTTCATAGGTGACTCAATCATCTAGGTAGGCCAGTTGGAGCAAATCTTGGAGCTTGGTTGGAACTGTTAGAGAAAAGGAGTAGTTTTTTGCCCCCCTCCTGGGTTTACTAACTTGGAGCTGCTGAGTTTCATCGTAGCCATCTGATCACCTGAGAGTGAAGCCAACTCAGATAAAGCAGAGATTAGAGATGGAGAAACTTGGATACAGTCCTGCTTGAAATTAGATGCATTCCTGGACTCGCTTATGTGAACAAATTCTTTTCTTTGTGAATGAGTTGGATTTCTGTCACTCAAATAGAAATAGTCCTAATTAAGTCACCCAACTGATTAATTCAGCCAAACTGGTGAATGCAATGGTAAAATGTATTCATGGATCAACCTGTTGTGAGACAAGATTTATTCTAATTTACTGGGAGTGATCGGTTTGGCAGGCTAGGGCAGATCCAACTCTAGTGAAGTAAGGTGGTTGCAGGACATCCAGCAGATGAAAGGTGGTCTTGAGAAGCTGGAATGAAGGCTGGTGCCAGGGCCACAGTTGGGACGATGCTGTCTTGGTGGGAGATTGTTTAGAACTCCTGCTGCTCCAAGAAGTAGACTCCAACCAGGAATCCTTAGCCACTGGGAGTAGCTTTGCAGATATGACAAGATTGTATACCTTCTCCCTAGGAAGATCCACCTGTGCTCTTTCCTACAAAGTTTTCCACGTAATTTTGGGTGGCTCACAGAATCACAGAAACCCAGTTATGGGCCCTTGAGGATTCCACACATTAAGAATCTGGGCAGGTGGCTTATATTTTATAGGATCTCTTCTGAATGATATGAATTTGCTGGTTAAGATATCTGAGGGCTTGTCCCAGGCATTGCATTTAACATACAGTGTTTAATTATATTTTTAGACTGACATGATGGGTTGGGTGCTCTTATTATACTGATTTTACAAATGAATATTTTGAAATACCAAAAAGTTATGTTGCTTGCTCAAGGTCCCATAGCTTATAAGTAAGCAAAATCCAAACGTCAGTCTAGAAGACACAAGAGGCCACATTCTACATCACTTCATTAACATTATAAATTACTCTACAAATGGGTCCCAATGCATGCCGGTCCTTAATGGTTTGAATCCTTACATCTAACTTAAGTGCATCATGATACAGTTTAAGCCCTTGCTTCATAGAGGTTAAACGAGATCACACAGGTCCCAATCTCAAATTAGACAACTGACTTGTGTCAAGTATATTACTTTGTGTCTAAGACAGTTCTTATTATGGGGGATGTGATTGGTACATTTTAACGTTTTTCCATTTTTCTTACTAGGAGAGAATTATAAAAGGGAAATGTGCTTATAAAAAGTCAATGCAGAAATAGGTACAGCATGAAAACCCTTCTCGATGGCTCCTACCACCTCTCACCCCAACTTAATCAGTTTTAAAGTTGGGTGTGTATTCTCTCAACTCTTTTCTAGGAATTTAGTCTTTCCACATGACATGTATAGAGTTTATTTTTAAACAAAAATAAAATCACATATCTTTGTACCTTTCCATGCCTGTGGTACATATTGATCTACTACTTATGAAGGAATTTCTGGAATCATATTTCAACCAACAGGACTGAGACTTTCCCTATCCAATCAGAGAGGGGCAAGCTCTGTTCCCTCCCCTCCCCTCATTAGTATCCTACTGACCAATCAGAGTGGCTCTACTCCAACCAATCATGACAGAGCTTTTTTGGACCAATCAAACTGCAATGACTTGGGGTCCTCCTTTGAGTGAGAACAAACCAATCACAGAGTGGGTGGGGACTTCTGTCCAGCTCCCCTCTGGCTTGTGGAATGTGCTTTTCCTTCTCACCAAGGGCTGCTGTCTGCCATGCCCTAGCTGGAGCTAAACCTCTGACATGCTGGAGACCTCTTGCTGGGAGCAGAAACAGCTGAAGATGTCTCCCGGGACCTAGCGGTGTGGAGAGGACCGGAGCAGAGTGGAGCCACCTCCTTGCCCGAGGGCTGCCTGGCAGCTGTGCTGACACTTCTGAGCTGGCTCACAATTGAGCTGTTTGCACCGAGTAAACTTTCCTTCTTCACTGCAGGCCACACTGGGGATTCCTGTTGGCATTGACTTGGCTCCAATGATCCCTGGTTGACAAGTTTCAGAAAGGGACAGAGAGCTACAGAGGGGGGCTTCGTCTATGCCAGAACTCTCTCCTGAGATCAAGAGCACTTCCTATCCTTGACTCCCTGAACCATCCCAATAAGTCCCTGATTTACTTTTTTTAGTTTTTGAAATATCCTGATGGTTTCTCGTTCCAATCGCCACCACTCCCACTCCACACACTCCTCCGGCCAAGGCAGCACATGTTCTCTCCTTTGTACTGTTGAGAAAAACAGTGATGTAGGAACTTCTTTTCATTCTGTTCGTAAAGGCTAAACGGAGATATTCCTTTTTTAAAAAAAAAATATTTTATTGATTTTTTACAGAGAGGGAAGGGAGAGGGATAGAGAGTTAGAAACATCAATGAGAGAGAAACATCGATCAGCTGCCTCCTGCACACCTCCTACTGGGGACGTGCCCGCAACCAAGGTACATGCTCGCAACCAAGGTACATGCCCTTGACCAGAATCGAACCTGGGACCCTTCAGTCCATAGGCCGATGCTCTATCCACTGAGCCAAACCAGTCAGGGTCGAGACATCCTTGAGAGGTATTTGCCCTTTGACTCCACCTGCCATTTCTCTGATGGTCTGCTTATTTTGGAAACGTGCTGAAGTCCATCCTTAGAGACGGCCTAAGGACGGCTCAGCTTGGAGGATTCAGGAATCCATTTGTCCATCAATCAGGGAGCCCTGGCAGCAGACGCTCTGTGGGTGGGACTGCCTTTGCTGGAGGGACTGGGGGACATGGCGCACCCCCTGGGGAAGAGTCTCCAGAAATGCGGCCCCTCCTTGGAGGTCAATGAAGGCTCTGCTGCTTCCCCCCGGAGGAACGGACAACTTGGACATGGCAGTCCAAACCAGAATTACAATCTTGATCCAGGTCTAGAAGCTCCAAGTCCATGAGAAAGTAAGGTAATTGCCAAAGCGTTCTGGTGACTGGGTAGGAAAGGAGCAGGGGACAATGGGCCTGTCCAGAAAAACACATCTCTCAGTGACTAGAAAAACCCAGAGTGATGAGAGCAAGGTCATATTCTCACTTCCATTGCACACATAAGCACATGCACACACACATTAACATTGTTTATTGTTGAATCCCCGTGGCACAAAGCATGCCCTTCTATTACTGAAAAACCAGACGAACCCATCTGAAGAAGAGTGGCTTTCGTGGCTGGGCGAGTTCACGGTTTCAGTTCCGCATCCCCATGGGAATCTCTGCCAAGATGAAAGCTTCCCCCAGAAGCTTTCAAAGAAATGGAACTTCATAATCTTATTTAAAAAAAATGTTTTCATTGATTTCAGAGAGGAAGAGAGAGGGAGAGAGAGAGAGAAACATCAATGAGAGAGAAACATTGATGCCTCCTGTATGCTCCACAGTGGGGATCAAGCCTGCAACCCAGGCATGTGCCCTTGACCAGAATTGAACCTGGGACCCTTCAGTCCACAGGCCGACACTCTATCCACTGAGCCACACTGGCTAGGGTAGAACTTAATCATCTTGACAGAGGAATTAGTTGTGAAAGACGCGTTAAAGGACTGTGAGTCACTTTCTAGCCCCCCCCACTACCTTGCTCCCTGTGACCTGTCCATTGCTACCCAGGCCAGTTGACAAAAACTCTACCCACTGCCCATGGGGACGCCCCTGAGTTCCCAGGGTCTCCTCTGTGGGTTTTCTCACTCAAGCTGGCTTTGCTGGGGATGAAGGCTGGCATTGGAAGCAAGTCTGGTTGCTTTCTTTGTCTTCCCTCCCCACCCCCACCCCTCTCCTTTAGATTGCCGCCTTGAGCTGTGTATAAATTAAGCACATTCTCATGCTTTTGCAGGTCACATCTGGGAGATTCTGGACATCTCTGGTACAAGCTCTGAATTTATGAAACCCGTCATTTGCTGCTCCCAGCTTATAAAGCCTGACATTGTCACTGTTTGCTTAGAGTTTTGATATCTGATGTTCTTAACATTCAGGTCAATTTTATTGATACTGAACTCCACGCCCTCATTTCTTTCCCCACTGCATTTTTTTTTGAGGCGCACACAGAGAGGGTAACTAATCTTAATATCTTGTGTTCACAATTCTATTTAGCATGAAATCAGTAACTGACATATTAATTATAATAATCTGTTAAATATTCTTTACCTACATGTTAATTACAGGAGACCATTCTCATTTATTTCTCTGGGTAGCCTATTAATTCAACCCAGATGGTACAGCTTTGTGAGACGGTAACACTGAGCATTTGCGGAATAAATCACGTTGCCAAGATACAGCAGCAAAAACGTTATCAGCTGAATAAGCTTTTAGTCTGATATAACCAGGAAAGAAAACTTACCTATTACTCACACACGGGAGCTTAGTTAAAAACAGGATCCATATACCGAATGTTTACAAAAATGCTTTGGGAGCATATCATGGTTGCCTCCAAAAGAGTGGATTCTTTATTTCAGCTCAGTGTCCCATAAATAATTCCGAAAGGGGGAAATGGAATCCTGACGTGGGGAGATGGTCATAATGTGTGTGTGTGTGTGCGGGGGGTGGGGCGGGGGGAAGGCCTCTGTGCTCTCCTTGGGCATTTGGATGCCAAGGCTGGTGTCCTGTGGGGAAGTGCAGAAATGCCTCTTCCTGCTCCCACCAGGCCTTGCCCGCTTCCATTCCTTCCTGGGGACCAAGAGGAGGGACTCCGGGCTCTGTCTCTTCGGGGCCCCTCTAGTCAGGGCTCCATTTGTATGTGGGAGGCCGAGTCCTCTCTGAGTGGGGGCAATGTCGGTGAGGAGACTTGAGTCGGTCGATGGGACGCCAGTAATCATCTTTCTTGGAGAAGATCTAACTCCACTGGCCAGAGATCCTTTTCGTTTGACAATGTGGTTCAATGATTTCACGGGCGCCCACTCACTCCTTGTTTCCAAGAAGAGCTGTGCTAGTTCTTGGGAAGCCAGAGGGGGACCAGACTCATATGGTCTCTGCCCTCACAGAGCTTAGGATGCGGCGGAGACCATAAAACAGACTGTTACAATATAGTGTGATTAGCAGGGGTGGGGAACATCTGGCCCGAGGGCCGTATCAGGCCCATGAAATCAGTGGGTCTGGCCCTGCCAAGGCATTAGGGGTAAGTTAATGAAATGTTTGACCAAATGTAGCAGGCTGATGTTTAAGTTGATAATCTTGTATAACCTGCAAATGGTGTTCTAAATATCCAAATGGCCCTTGGCAGAAAAAAGGTTCCCCACTGCTGGATTCGTGTCAGGCTGTGACTGTCAGAACACACAGCAAAGGCCCCCAACTCAGACCTGCAGAGAAAGGTTCCTGGGATAGGGATTTCATGGGTAACGTCTGAAGGGAGAGCAGGAGGAGTCAAGTGTCGGGCTGAAGAGTGACCCAGGGGGCGGGAACAGCATCGGCAAGCAGTGCACCCCCTTCTCCTGGGATTGAGGGAAGCTGGTGCAAGTGGAAGGTGTTTCAGGGGGCAGAGGGCTTGTGAAGACTTGTGGGCAGATAGGTGTGCAGGGGCTCTGTGTGCCCTATGAGAGAGGCCCGCCTTCAAGGGGGGCCACTGGAGAGTTTAAGCATTGAGGTGACAGGGTCAGGGTTAGGTTTTAGGAATGTCATTCTGGCTTTGCCAAGGAGAGCAGTTAATAGGCTGGAGCTGTGGTTGAAGTCAGAGATGGCGGCATCCTTGGCCGGAGGAGAGATGGGGCTGTGTTCACCTTGTTATCCCTGTTAGCCCCACCTCAGTCTCTTCTGTCTCTCAAAGCCTTTCCTGACATCTCCATATTCCAACAAGCTCTCCTTCCTTTACCCTTTAAGAGCAATGTTTTACAGGTTGACTCATATTTGAAAACAAGCAATGACTTTGCTTCTCTGTTCCCATGAACACAGGTGCAGGTGTCCCCAGGTGCAGGTGTACTCAGGTGCAGGTGTACCCAGGTGCAGGTGTACCCAGTTGCAGGTGTACCCAGGTGCAGGTGTCCCCAGGTGCAGGTGTACCCAGGTGCAGGTGTCCCCAGGTGCAGGTGTACCCAGGTGCAGGTGTACCCAGATGCAGGTGTACCCAGTTGCAGGTGTACCCAGGTGCAGGTGTACCCAGGTGCAGGTGTACCCAGGTGCAGGTGTATCCATCCCTGCTGCATCGCACCGGAAAGAGACTGACCTTCTAATTTCTCTGAGCCTGTATCTCTCTTCCACTGACACGTGGCTTATAGCAAACTCTGCACTTGACCCAGTCGTTACTCAGGGTGCCATTGGCTACTCATGCCCCATATTTCTTGTGACATTATGTGTTGTGATTGCTTCTCGATCCCTCAGCCTGAAAACAGCTGTCCCCTCAGGCTCTCCCATAGCGCCCTGCTCCTCTCCTCCGTCCCATTGGCCACGACGTGCCATTGGAGCTTAACTTCATTTGTTTGCTTATTTGCACCTTTTTCTGCCTCCACCGCTAGCCTTGAAGTCCCACTGGGGTGGAGACCATGTCTGTGTTTCCTCATTGAGTTCTGAGCCTGGTACGTCGGTAGTTGTGCAACAGAGAAAAAGTTGCTTGAGTGACTGTAATTTTTCCAAAGTGGAAGGCCCTTTGGTTCCTGATGAGCCTCGGCTTCTCTTCCAAAAAAGATATCGAGGAAGGATTGGGGGCCGGCACATCTGCTGAACCCTCCGAAAGCACAGCTGAGCCCCACTCGGCAGCTTGAACATCCACCAGAATCCCACATCCACGACACGGCGAGGAGCTTCTAGCTGGGGAATAGAACACCGTAAATGGCACAGATCACGTCAGTCTGAGTTACTGTTTTCAGAATGACACAGATGTTAGGATAAGGGAACATAAATGGAAATTAAAGAGAAACAAATTCAGAACAGATGTCAGGAAGCTTTTTTTTTTTTCACACGGAGAATCACAAATGTGTGGAATGGCCTACCAGGCTCAATTGTTAAGGCAAAGACACAGGGGACATCTGAGAACTGATCAGATGGCATCACGGGGGAATGAAGCAGCAAAAGAGGAAATGAGTGTGCACACACGACTGGCTTCCCGCTACTGCCCGGCAATGCCCACGCTCCTGTGTTCTTGGTGCTTGACATACCTACCTGGGATCAGCACCCATCATTTCTTTGCTTGCAGTTTTCACAGATGGCACCATCTCAAAATAGTTATTTTCATACCCTAAAGATGACATCTGCAGAGAGAAAGGAAAAGAGAGGGGGGTAGAGGGAGGGAGGGAGAGAGAGAGGGAGAGAGAGGGAGAG
>PVJC01025695.1:0-24562 GCA_004026665.1 Murina feae | reverse complement strand
CACAGATGTTCCCTTTGTTGTATGTGTTTTTCCCATTGACCCCTTCCACCTCATATCCAACCCCCCCAAGCCTTTCCCCCTCTATGTCTATGTCCATAGGTTATCTCTTAACATTTCTGTTTCCTTTCCAATCTCTAAATTTTATTTTCTAAGTTGTGTACTATGATAGTCTTATCTAATTTTCTCTTAGCACAATCTTTTTTTCCCTTTGTAGTACCATTATTCCAAAACAACCACCTAGCAAAACCATACCATTGATAACTGGGTAATGCTATCATTTAATTTCTTTCTTTTTATGCTCAGGTTACTGAAAGCTACTGAGAATGGTCAGAATGCAGTTCAGGCAATCCAACTTTCAGCAGTGGGGGCCCACCAGGTATTTGCGATGGTGGGCCATCCAGCTGGAAACGTCCACACCTGCACTCACCAGCCATCCCACCCCCCAGTGCACGAACCCTGAGGGGGCTGTGGCCAGCCTGAAAACAGCCCTCAGCCCCTCACCCAGGCTGGCCTAGTCTAATCTAATAAAAGTGTAATATTGAAATTAACCATCTCTTCAGGATGCCTAAGCCATGCCCACCAGCCAATCAGAGCGGCTGTATGCAAATTAACCCAACCAAAATGGAGGCCGGTACTCATGGACCTGAGTAAACAGGCAGCTTCTGTTGCAGCAGGAGTGAAACTGTTTGCGGGCCCGCTGGCCTTCTCCCAGGTCCAGGCAACGACATATTTGCAACAATGTCTCAATGATAGAAGCCGCGGGAGCTGATGCAAACAGAAGGCCAGGCCTGTCTACTAAGGGAAACATTGTTTCATTATAGAAGCCATGAGCTGAAGCAAAGAGGTTTCGTTACCTGCGTAGGCCTTGGTTTAAAGGAACAGTGTATCAATTATAGAAGATAAATAAACCCCAGAAACCTGCTTCCAGCCAGCCTTGCTGGGACATTGGGTCAGTGGGAGCTTTGGGCAGCCTGAAAGCCTGAAAGCAACCCTCAGCCCATCACCCACGCTGGCCACACCATAATGGGGTGAGGGACCCCACTGTGGGGCTTGGCCAGTCTGCAAACAGCCATCAGTCCCTCACCCAGGCTGGCCAGGTACCCCAGTAGGGACCCAAAACCTGAAGGGACTGTGGGCAGCCTGAAAGCGTGAAAACACCCCTCAACCCATCACCCAGGCTGGCCACACCCCAATGGGGTGAGGGACCCCACTAGGGGGGATGGGCAGCCTGCAAACAGCCATCAGCCCCTCACCCAGGCTGGCCAGGCATGCCAGCAGGTGGACATCCCCAGAGGGGTCCCAGACTGCGAGAGGGCACTGGTCGGACTGAGGGACCTACCGAGTGCACAAATTTTTGTGCATCAGGCCCCTGGTGTTTCAAATAAAACTCAAGTGCATTTCCTGTCTTGCAAAACTGTACCTGATCTAGTCGTCCAGGATTTACTAAGCACCTACTTCCTGCAGAGCACTATTGGGGATTCTGCTCTCCAAGGGCTGACAGACAGCACACAGATCTATAATGAACGGGAAAGAACACTGCAGGAACCTGAAACAGCAGCGGAGAATTCTGAGGACCTGGAACCTGTACTTAAATGGCCAGCTCACACACATGGCTTCGATGTGCCTCCAGGATATGTGAAGACCAATTTATACCTGATAATTAGTTTCACTACCTGTATATGCACCTACTAAAAACTACATGACAGTTGTAACTTTCCTCACTCACTATGCTGATGTATCATAGTATCAGCCAACACAAGCATGCAGAAATAATCCTTACCTTTATGCATAATGGCTAGCATTCATTCAGTCAACAGAAATTTACTGAGTGCTATAAAATGTAGGACACTGTTTTAGGTACTTGGATGAATATCTACCAAGTCCAGGCATAGTGCTGAGCACTTTGTATGTGTCTCTTGCTTCATTCACCCAACTTCATAAGGTGATTAAAATTAGTATTATTTTTTCCACTTGACAGGTGAGGAAACTGAGGCAAAGAGGTGTTAAGTAACTGGCCCAGGATCACAGCTAGAAAAGTCAGTCTCTCCGTGCTTCTCTCTCTCTCTCTCTCTCTCTCTCTCTCTCTCTCTCGTCCTAATACCATTTCCTGCATACAAGTGACTAGTTCTCAACTCTGATGACCCAGAGTCCATCTTATCAGTGGAAACAACATATAATATGTATCTGACACTGGGTAATGCCTCTTCAAGCCCATGCACCGCTGGGGCCAACATCCCAGGCCATCCAGCCATTACCCCCCACTCTCGGCAGTGTGGAAGCTCCACGGTGAATGAAGCTTTCGCAGTGTGCGTTCCCGTTTGGGTGCACGCGTGAGCGTGCACTCACTGCCTGCTCCCGATGGTGTCACCTCTCACAGGCTGTGCTTCATGCCTCATGTGGCCGCCAATCCCCTGACAGCAGCTGCTTTAGAAAGTTCAAGTCAGTGAATTCTGAAAGGCTGCCTGCTGTTCAGTACCACCAGAGGGCCATACGGTTGGGAGGAGACCTTTCAACAGAGACCCTGGTGAGAAGTCCAGGAAACCCCAGACACTCAGAATGAACAGAAGTCCAGCCTCATTCATTCCCCCCACAACTCTTTCTGTGCCCATTTCATTTCTTTTCCCTTGACTCATCTTTCTTAATCCTCTGTTCAATGGGCAAGTGGACAGCTTGAGGACTGCGGATCATTGAGAAGCTATTTGAAAAGGCTTCCTAGCCAGAAAAATGGTACCTCTCCCTCTCCATGTCACACTGCAGACCAGCTCCTGGCTCTCACGGCTGGGTTTGAGCATTTTAGCTCAAACTCAACTACTTCACACTGAATGCTTTGATGATTAGCCAGCCCTGTCCCCTTGCACCACACCCACACCTGTGATATCTCTGATTTCAGAAGGGAGATCTCACAGGCCCCCAGCCTCCACTATTACTGTGTTCACTTCATATCTTGTATATTAGAAAATCAGTAGCCCTGGCAGGTTTGGCTCAGTGGATAAAGCATCAGCCTGCGGACTCAAGGGTCCCAGGTTTGAGTCCGGTCAAGGGCATTTACCTTGGTCATTTACCTTGGTTGCAGGCACATCCCCAGTTGGGAGTATGCAGGAGGCAGCTGATCGATGTTTTTTAACTCTCTATCCCTCTCTCTTCCTCTCTGTAAAAAATCAATAAAATATATTTTTTTTAAAAAGAAAATCAGTAAAAAAGTTGAGCCTGAATTTAATTAAATTTCCAGCTTATAAGAAACACAAGCTAAATAACAGCTCAAGAAACAATCCTTAGAGGAACCCTGGCAAGCGAACCAGCTACTTCAACAAATGAGTAGCATGCAGAAAGAGAAGGGGGGACTTAAAGAGATGTCTTTGATACTGCAGGGGAACATCTAGATGTGCTTCTAACACGTTTTAACCTGATATGTATGTTCAAAAAAAAATAAAGTATTCTAGTTATAGATGCATACTGAATATTTACAGGTGAAAGGGAGGATGCTTGGATTTTGTGTTAAAATACTTCGGGGAAAGGAAAGGGAAAAGAGGAGGAAAGAGTTAAGTTTAGGGGAGGAGGGGATTGATGAAACCAGACTGGCAGAATGGTGATTGCTGAAGTTACCTAACGGTACATGGAGATTTATTATCTTCACTCTCTACTTCTGTGTATTTTTTCAAATTCAAATAAACTTTTTTCAAGGTCAGGCTCTCGATAAGGAGGTTTCTTTCTTATGAGAAACTAAAAGCCAAAATAAGAACCAAATACCTAAGTTAAAAAAAACGCTTCCTGGTTGGTAGTGGGTTGGTGACATCACCCAAATATCCCCCTGTGGACTTATCACTGCACAAGATGAGAGGGAGAGACCAGAACTGACCAGGAGTCAGACCTGCGCACACCCTCACTGTGAGCCGGCCTCGCACACCTAAAGGAAAGGTAAGTCCTGACAACTAACTGTGTAAAAGGGAGCCTCAGATACCCTCCAAAATAGCAACCACGTAAGACACCTGTTGTACTGATAGGATACTGTACTTACTTTCTCCATCAGCAATTGGAAACAGATGAGCTAAAATTACAGCGAGGACTATGGTGCTCAGAATGTTTCCCCAATGCTTACGCAGGACTTTCTGATGAACACTGTACTGTACACAAAGGCAGCTGGACACCGTCCACTCATATTCCTGAACCTAATGCTTTACTCAAAAAACAGGCAGCACAACGGAGGCTTTGGGTCACATTAAAGCAACGCCTGTTCAGATATCTACGTTGTAAGACCACAGGAATGAAACAAAAATAGGCCCATCACAGCCTGTCCCCAGTACACAAGTGCATGCCATCTGTTGATTCGAACTTTGACACTTAAACCCTGGACCAGTAGTTCCCAACCCAGATCCAACTTCCAAATCTCCTAGGCTACAGGAACAGAGGGCATTCCCCTAGCTATTTTTTATATTTCAGATAGCGAGTTAAAAATGTTACATTTGCCCAACCCAGGAGAATGGAAGTTAGTAAAAACAAAATTCTGAGTTTGTGGCTAAAATTACATCATCTCCAAGCGGAACACTGGTTACCTCATGTTTATCAAAAATGGAGGCCAGCAACTATGTTTCAAGGATTATTTAGATGGGCCATCAAATGAACTGCCCCTTAAGAAATGCAGCTTGTTCAGAATACAGAATTGTCTAAAACATGTTATCTTCAGAAGGAGAAACAAATTAGAGTATTCAGCACCGAGATGTGTGAATGCAGTGTCTTAGAACGCACAAAAACCTTTTGAAAAAGAAAGGGTATCTATCCTTTGATAGGAGGTGTTATCTATCACAGACACAAGTTGATTTTTAAAATTAACTCAAAGATGTAAGTAAAAATGGCAGTACCCAAAACAAACACTGCAAACCTTTGTACAGATAAAAAAAAAAAAAAACTCTATTAAGCATGCACATATAAAAACTAGATTTCACCTTGGCCTGCAGCAGACCAGCTTAATACCAGAAAGTACATATTCTAGAAGTGACCCCAAGATGTAAGACAGAGGTGGGAAATCCAAGTGACTGGGCTGCCTGATGATTCTACAAACATTAAGCATCCCCTTTGTCATCAACCCATCACCATCTACACACAGAGGCATGAGTGGCTGAAAAAGTACCGGAATAGCTGTTAGGCATGCAGGCTAGTGCAGTGGTCACACGCACAGACTCAGGAACCGGACTGCCGGGTGGAAAGCACGGTCCTCCCACTCAATGGCTTGGTAGCTTTAAGAAAGGTTTCTGAGCCTCAGTGAGTGTACAGGAAGAGCCCGGCCTTTCGTTAGGACCCACAACGTTAGTATTCGCAGCTCTGGTGGAGTGGCCCTGTGAAAAGGCATTCTCTGACCCCTCCCTGCTCTCTCCCCTCCAGTACACATTCCTCTCATAATCTGTCCTCTTTCCTTTGGCACCTCTTCCTTCCTCTCTTGGGGCATTTTGGGCTCATCTACAAGTCACAAACACAGGGGCCTGGGACAAGACCAAGGGCTCCTGATGCCTGAGAGAAGACAGATTCTCACAATTTGATTTCTCAGAAAAAAATTGCAATGAAAATCCTGATGCCGCAGAAAGCAAATCCCTCCACTGCCTGTTTAAGCTTGAAAGTAACACCTTCAGGACCTCAAAGAAAATCATCAGATCCGGTTGGTTCAAGCTCATTTGGAATGTTAAAGGGGCCCTATTGATCATGGCACCTCCGAGCAGGGAAAGGCTTTTGCAAACCATTTATACACCCACACTCCCAGCCCATCTGCCAGGAGATGGTCACAGAAGGCCTGGAGCCAGCTGGACCGCGTGAAAGGAAGGCTCCAGCCAACTGCCTTCATAACTGGAAGTGCCAGGGGTCCTGAGTGTGTGAGAGACGCTGGAAGTTCAGACACATATGTGAGGGCAAGCAAAACACACCTGCAGGACGTAAATGGCCCCAAGGCTGCCAGGTTCCACACCTTGAGCTGGACCGAGCAGGAGTTACCACCTGCCATCCTCAGATCCCTGGAGATTACAGACCCACTGCACAATAGTCGTCAAATGCAATGGCAGGGATTGGGCAAGGACCCCAACCAGTCATTGTTCATCGACTGAGTCAGTAACGTGCCTTACTCACATAAGAACTACTTTTTTTTCCTAATGTAAAAGGACTCTGTGATATTAACAAAAACAAATGTTAGCCCTGGCTGGTGTGGCTCAATGGATAGAGCGTTAGCCTGCACACCGAAGGGTCTCAGATTCAATTCCTGGTCGAGGGCATGTACCTGGGTTGCAGGTTCAATCCCCGGCCCCAGTCCAGGCGTGTGCGGGAGAAAACCGATTGGATGTGTCTCTCTCACATCTATGTTTCTCTCTCTCCCTGTCCCTCTATCCCTTCCACTCTCTAAAAATCAATGAAGCCCAGCTGGTGGGGCTCATGGTTGAGCGTCAACCTATGAATCACAAGGTCACAGTTCGATTCCGGTCAGGGCACATGCCCAAGTTGTAGGCTCCATCCCCAGTAGAGGGCGTGCAGGAGGTAGCCAATCAATGATTCTCTCTCATCATTGATGTTCCTATCTCTCTCTCTCCCTCTCCCCTCGTCTCTGAAATTAATAAAAATATATTTAAAAATAAAACAAAACAAAAAAATTCAATAAAAAAAAATCTTTGAATGAGGATTAACCAAAAACAAAACAAAAAACAAATGTTATTTAATTCTGCACTTGATGGCTGAGCCTGGAATCTCCTGTGACTTGCCATGGTCCCTCGGCCCCTTGCAGGCCAGCAGAGGAAGGCAGGATCCCAAGTCCCGGTCGAGTCTCCTCCTCCACCGAGGAGGATGGACCTTGCCCTAAGTGTAGCCCAGGAGACTGCCTGGGTGAAACCCAGGATAAACGTGATCAAAACAAAACTCTGAACCAAGTTTCACCATCACCTCTTCAAAGTTTCACAAGGGCTGAGAGGTGGCAGCATGGACACCTGGTACCCCGGCCCTACACCCAAGCCACCTCCTCAGCTGCATTCCAGATGTGTCTTCCCACCTCAGGTAGAGAAAGGACTCATTATCTTGCAAGGCCGGATGACAGTGCAAGTGGAGAACTTGTCTTCCTGCCCCACAACACTCCGATCTTCTGGCCTAGCCATTTGGAATGTCTACACCCCTCTCAACCCTCCTCATGACCTACTTCCTTCTCCCCACCCCCAAACACTGCTTCTGTATGTTCATATGTTCCCTGCATAATCTCCCTTCCATTGGCTCCACTTCCCCAACTAACTGGCTTCATTTCAAAAAGAAAACGAGTTGCTTCACTTTCCATTCTTGCTTCAGTCTGTAGGCGTTAGTTAAGGTTGACGGATGTAAGATGAGAGCACAGAAGTCAAACACTTGAGAAGCAGAACTGGAAGGACTTGCCCACTAAGTCAAAACAGGGCACTCTGAGGGCAGAGCAGGTGCTGGGAAGTAGGGCATGCATTCCATCCAGGACATCTGCAGCCTCGGCTCCAAGACCACAGATACAGCCCCATGCACTGCGCACTGCGGGACTCCAAGGGCAGTAACAGACCAGGGTGCGAGTGGCGCCCTCTGGCCTGTGTTACAGAGAGCCCGGAGAGGCATCAGTGGCTCATCCTGCAGGATTGTGGAAATCTTTCAATTACTCTATCAATTAAGAGTAACTACATGGTTGCCCTGGCTGGTTTGGCTCAGTGGGTAGAGTGTCAGCCTGCAGCCTCAAGTGCACATGCATAGATTGTGGGCTCAATCCCCGACTGGGGGCATGCAGAAGTCAGGCAATCAATGATTCTCTCTCATCACTGATGTGTCTATCTCTCTCCTTCTCCCTTCCTCTCTGAAGTCAATTAAAAAAAATTTTTTTAAACGGAGTGTCTACATGGCCAACTGAGTTTCTCAGACTTGAGTGTGCTTACAAACCCCCTGGCAGCTTACTGAAAATGAGGCCTGCCCAGTCCTTCCCAGAAATTCAGAATCCTCAGCTCTAGGGGGGCCTAGGAATGTGCGAGTTGTTGTTTTTGACAACCAGCCTCTCAACAAACCCTAGCAAACGAAGTTGAGGCTTAGTGGAAGAAAGACACCATAAGGACCAGGATTGTAATACCAAAAGGTATCTATGTTATAGAAATGTTTCTATTTTATAACATTTACCAGTGGCCTGGTGCACGAAATTCATGTACATTAAAAGGGGACTAATTAGAGGAAATATTTCAATATTGCTATTTGCCCTTTCTCTATAATAGAAGTGTAAGAGATGAAAAAAAATTAGTAAAATGTGTATGAAAATCTTCCTCCTGTCAGACTCTGGGGCACACCATGGGACCCAGAGTCAAGTCCCCACCCACCCACAAGCACCTTGAAATCACATGAGACCCAGACCCAGCCGGCAGCCCCCCATTGGGCTAGATCCAGACCTGGCCAGTCCCACCCTTGTCAAGCCCCACCGGGCAGGGGGCACAGCCTCAGGTTCCCTGGCCAGGCGTCGGGTCAAAGGGTGCAGCCTGAGGTCCCTCAGCCTGGGCCAGGGCAGGGGGGCGTGGCCTGAGATCCCCTGTCAAGCCCCGCCAGGAGGGAGGTGCAGCCTCAGGTCCCCCATCAAGCCCCACCAGAAGGGGACATAGCCTCAAGTCCACATCAAACCCCACTGGGAGAGGGGCACAGCCTTCTGCCCCCCGTCAAGTCCTGCTAGGTGGGAGGCATGGCCTGACATCCTGCAGCCCAGGGCAAGGAGAGCAGCCTGAGGTCCCCTGTTAAGCCCCGCTGGGTGGGAGGTGCAACTTGAGGTCCCGTCAAGCCCCACCAGGTGGGGGAGCGGGTGTAGCCTTAGTTTCCCTGTGGGGGGCACAGGGTGGGGGGCACAGCCTGAGGTCCCCCGGTCTGGCACCGGGGTGGAGGGAGCAGCCTGAGGTGCCTCAGACCAGCACCAGGGTGAGGGGCGCACCTGAGGTCGCCTATCAAGCCCTACTGGAAAGGGGGCACTGCCTCAGGTCTCCTGTCAAACCCCGCTGGGTGGGAGCTGCAGCCTGAGGTCCCCTGGCCCAGTACTAGGGCAGGGGGCGCACCTTGAAGTCCCCCATCAAGCCCTGCCAGGTGGGGGACATGGCCTGAGGTCCCCCAGCCTGGCGCGGGGCGGGGGGCGGTGTTGTAGGATGGCCTGAGGTCCCCTGTCAAGGCCCAGAGGGGTAGGAGGGTGGTAGGTACAGCCTCAGGTCCTTGCTGATTGCTCATTAAGACTTGTTAGGGGAACTTGGCCTCTGCTGTGGGTGTAGCCACCTTGTGTTACAAAAACCCACCCCCTCCTGCCTCTACAGTGGGTACCATCTTTGTGGTGGAGTGATTTTGCATACTCCCTCTTTATTACATAGGATTACTTCCATCTCAGCTGTATTTTATGAAGAATATTGTTTCTGGCCCTGGCCTGCTTCACTCAGAGTTAGAGAGTCAGCCCAGAGACTAAAGGGTTGTGGGTTCAATTCCCAGTCAAGGGCAAGTACCTTGGTTGCTGGTTCGATCCCTGGCCCCACTTGGGGCACATGCAGGAGGCAACCAATTGATGTGATGCGTCTCTCTCACATCAATGTTCTTCTCTCTCTCTCTCTCTCTCTCTCCTTTTCCCTCTCCTTGCCTCTCCCTCTCCCCTCCCCCCTCTCCTTTACTTTCTCTAAAAGTCAATGCAAAAATCCTCGGGTGAGGATAAAAAAAAGAATATTGTTTCTGTAGGCCATTAATGAGGGTACTTGCATGAAATCCATGAGGCAACTGCCCCTGGAAACCCCCCCCCTGCCTGGTCCTTTTAAGAGCATGCAGACAGTTGCCCTAGACTCTGAACTGAAATAGCTGTTCTGACAGTGTGTTAGGTTTACACCACCATTTGCCAAGTCATAGGAAGTCCCCATCCTAGCTGGTGAAAGCACCTCCTCCCTACATGCCACAATGGCAGCCACTCCCACACATACCTTATGCTCCTCCTTCATCACCTGTTCAATGAGTTCAGATTTCACTGGAGGCTTGGAATACTGGCCTGAGAGAAGGCCGTGTCCTAATTTAGTCCTGGACGGGAGGGAGAACCAAAAACAAAAGGTCATTGTTGTTTCCCTTCAGAGATGTTACAATTATCTTCGAATTTCAGTAAGTACACCTACTTTCAGGCCAACTGTTTTATCTCCATTCCTCACAAATAACTTATTTATTCAATTCTACTTGATACTGATTCCATTTTCAAATTTTCCTCAGTACTTTATAGATCATTTTTATTAATGTCTTTCTTCTCGTAAAAGTAACATGTGTTCATTTTAGAACACTTTTAAAAATATATAAACTAGCCCAGCCCGCATGGCTCAGTGGTTGAGCATTGACTTATGAACCAGGAGATCACGGTTTGGTTCCCAGTCAGGGCACATGCCTGGGTTGTGGGCTCGATTCCCAGTAGGGGGCATGCAGGACGCAGCCAATCAATGATTCTCATCATTGATGTTTCTATCTCTCTCCCTCTCCTTTCCTCTCTGAAATCAATAAAACACTTTTTTTTTTTAAATACATGAACAGAACTGCCTTTAATCCTGCAAACAGAACTACTACGAGCACTTTATTGGAGACTTTTCTTAAAAACTATAAGGAGGCACTTACATCTGTGTGTTGAAATCTTGTGTTGGATCTAAAGGAGAATGGTCAAATATCCTGGGAAGATTTCCTACATACCTAGGAAATGAGAAGTGACAGTCAGGGCACGGAACTGAGCCACGAACTGAACCAAAAGAAGCCACCATCCTGCTGAAGACCTCGCCATCCAGGCAAAACTAAATCACCCACCTGAAGAAAAGTGTTCCCTGAGCGCCTCCTTCTGCACCTCCCTCCCTAAACTGTGTCTGCTCCCATCAGTGCATCTCAACCCTGGTTGTGAGTTAGAATCCCAAAGAGTTTCTTTAAAAATGCAAGGTTCTGCCCGGCTGGTGTGGCTCAGTGGTTGAGCATCGATCTATGAATCAGGAGGTCTTGGTTCAATTCCCAGTCAGGGCACGTACCCCAGTTGCAGGCCTGACCCCCAGTGTGGGGCGTGCAGAGAATCAACCAATGATTCTCTCAATGTTTTTTTCCTTTTTTTTCCCTCTCTCAACATTAATGTTTCTATCTCTCTTCCTCTCTGAAATCAATAAAAAATATATATATTTTTTTAAAAATACAAGGTTCTGGCCCTGGCTGGTTTAGCTCACTGGATAGAGCGTCGGCCTGCAGACTGAAGGGTCCCAGGTTCGATTCCGGTCAAGGGCATGTGCCTTGGTTGCCGGCACATCCCTAGTGGGGAGTGTGCAGGAGGCAGCTGATCAATGTTTCTCTCTCATCTCTGTTTCTGACTCTATCCCTCTCCCTTCCTCTCTGAAAAAAATCAATAAAATATATTAAAAAAAATACAAGGTTCTGAGTTCACTGACTAAGACTGAGGTCTGGGATTTGGAATTGTTCACAAGTCCCCCAAGCAATTCTAGCCAGAGTCAGGAACCACCAGTGTATGCCATCGCAGCTGCCATCTCAAATACCAGTAAGGTTAGGAATCACTCCCATCATGCCAAAATGACGAATGATGATAATGGCGGTGACTGAGGGTTCCCTATGTTATCCGGTTGGATCTTCATTACAACCACATGAGAAAGGGACTAGTATCAGTACCCACTGGAGAGACGATAAACTGGTATGCAAATCCGTTACGTCCCCCAGGGTGGGAATGATGGAGCCTGGCACGGACCGAGGCTGCCTGGCTCAAGCTGTGCCCTGAACCACCCTCCCCACTGTGCCTGCCCGTCCACGGACCCTGTAGCATCCACAGCCCCTCCTCCGACCAGCTCATCCTGACAGCAGTGCTACCTGCATCCCGGCTCTCACCCTGTCTGTGGCGCCCTTTCTGAGCGCAGCCTGAGGAAGGAAACGGCCACAGACAGCTCCCCTGCCCCTCGCTGTGGCAGGACGAAGCCAGCCTGGCATGCAAAGGTAGCAAGCGCCCTAAATCAGTGCCTCCCAAATTGTCTTCACTGAAGAGCCAGCATTTTGTTTTTTCAACTCACGCAGGTGATACATTTAAAAAAGACAAAAACAAATTATTAGAAAAATGAACTGCCACTGATAAAACATGGCCATGTCACAGGGCTACAAAAATCGCTCAGCGCTTGCTCTCTGCCCATTTCCATTCTTGTCTCGTCGCAGAGCCATATCCAGCAGTGTGAGGACCAGTGCCAGTCTGTGGATCACGCTTTGAGTGGCAAAGAAATGAAAAGCTGAAATCCTCTAGGACACGCCACTGACCAGGAGAGCAGTATTGACCAAACAGGTCGCTGAGTCTCTCCCAGCGCGTCTGTAGGAAGGAATCTGGCAGGCTTGCTGTGAAGATGCATGATGAACTTTTTCTTGGCATAGAGGGTGACAGTCTAATAATGTAAGCCATTATCAGTATGACAAATTCCTGTGGTGTGGGGGGGTAGTTTACAAAGCTCATTTTATCTCATCTGATCCCCAAATGCTTGGCCAGGGTTCCCACCCAACTTCAGTGCAAGAGTCACACCACAGCCCATCAGCATGGCTCAGGGTTGAGCGTCGGCCTATGAACTGTTCGATTCCCAGTGTGGGCACATGGACTCAATCCCCATTGTGGGGTGTGCAGAAGGCAGCCAATCAGTGATTCTTTCTCATCATTGATGTTTCTATCTCTCTCCTTCTCCCTTCCTCTCTGAAATCAAGAAAAATATATTAAAAAAAGAAAAAGCCCCTAACTGGTTTGGCTCAATGGATAGAGTGCCGGCCCGCAGACTCAAGGGTCCCAGATTCGATTCCGGTCAAGGGCATGTATCTTGGTTGCGGGCACATCCCCAGTGGGAGGTGTGCAGGAGGCAGCTGATGGATATTTCTCTTTCATCGATGTTTCTAGCTCTCTACCTCTTCCTTCCCCTCTGTAAAAAATCAATAAAATTTAAAAAAAAGAAAGAAAAAGAAAAAGAAGTCACACTACAGATGGCACAACGAGACGGCCTGCAGCTCATGAAGACGGGCTTTGCGGCACACCCGACCTAGGCTGGCCCTGGCGGGGGCCAGGGCAGCAATGGCCAGGGCTGCGGGGACACTCACGCTCTCTGGAACTCGGGGATGCTGAAGATGGCCTGCATGACGGAGCTGAGGTAGCAGCTGTTACCCAGGTTCTTGAGCCCTGTGTACCCGGGGCCATACATGGGCTTCAGCTTCGTCCCCGTCTCCTGGATCACTTCCCACTCGCTGACCCGCGGCTTGATATCATTGTCCCGGAGCCCGTTCTCTGTCTGGGGGAAAGTCATTGAAGAAAAACAACTTGAGCTGTGATCATCGTTGGATGCCCCATGAATTATTTCTAACAGCAATGGTGTTTCTGCCTCTTTTCCCCCCAACTAAGCAGAGGAATAAACACCTAATTAAAAGAGACTGGGATGGTGACCACATAACAACAATGGAAATATACTTAATGCCAAAGAATGGTTAAAATGGTAAATTTTATGTGGTCTACCTTTCTGCAATAAAAAAAAAAAATAAAAGTTAGAGAGACTGAAAAGAAATGAGATAGGAAGAGGAAGAAAGACAAGTAGGAATTGGGGAAAAATAAAGCAGGTAGAATAACTTCAGGAGAGAATGAAACACAACCCAGCAAACAGTTGGAGAGGAAAGTGACAGAAAACTCGGGGCTTGGGAGTGCTTCGACTCAGGGGGAAGGTTTACAGAAGAGCAGAGAAAACAAATTAACATGTGACACGAGTGAGAAGGAGGAGATGGGAGAACATGAGGAGTGGGAGCCGGCCTGGGCTGCAAGGAAGGGGCTAAGACAGAGCACACACATTTCAACAGCTCCTCCCAGAGACGAACATCCCAGCCCTGACAGCAGCGTGGAAACACGACATTATATGAAGGAAAGCTCTTCCATCAACAATAATACACTGGCTTATTCTTTCCCTCCCCCAGACACCCCGCTTCCCTTCCTGAAGTTCATTAAAGTGATGTTGGTCACAGATAATTTTAAAGGTCATCTCCCACACCTTCTCCCTTTAGTGAACAGAGTGATTCATGCAACTCTCCATCCATGGAGATTTTGCATGTCAACTCCAACTAAACAAAATGGTACTTGACAAGTTGCCATTTTTATTATCACATTAAAAAGTCCAAGCTGGCCCTAGCCGGTTTGGCTCAGTGGATAGAACGTGGGCCTGTGGACTCAGGGGTCCCAGGTTCGATTCTGGTCAAGGGCATGTACCTGGGTTGTGGGCACATCCCCAGTGGGAGGCGTGCAGGAGGCAGCTGATCAATGTTTCTCTCTCATCGATGTTTCTAACTCTCTATCCCTCTCCCTTCCTCTCTGTAAAAAAATCAATAAAATATATTTTTTAAAAAAAAAGTCCAAGCTGGAAACCAAAAGAAAATGCCAATGAATTATGTTCAAGAAGTAAATGCAAACACTAAAAGCTGTAAAATGAAGATTCATGTTAGAGAAATTATATATTAAATAAAACAGACAGTTCCCCCCCCACAAGATGGGAACAGAGACAGACAAAAGCAGACGTTCTCACCCCATGCATATGAAGCATATCGATTCCAAAATGCGCTAAGTGCTTGGCCAAGTGAGGATCCATCACAGGTTCCTCTTCTTGAAACGAATAAACATCTAGAGAAGAGAAAACAAGCTGTAATCAGTCATTCAATATTCAGCATATAGTTACTGAGCTCCTACTATGCGCCAGGTTTAGGATATATTAATGGACAAAACAAAAACCTTTGGTAAGTTACACTCAACTGAAGAAAGGCAGATGCTGAGCAATAAACATAATAAATAAGTATTCTTTGTAAATGTACCCATATATCCCTTCCTGCGACATTTCAGGAATACAAAAAGGTTTCCTGAAAGAGCAGTGTCTGAAGTTAAAACACTTCAAAATTTGACAAACACAAATGCCTAACATTTGACTTTTCTAAACAAAACCACAGCGGCTGGACTCTAAGTTCAGGAGGAAAGAAGGGTGAGTGAGGAGAAGGGTGGCATTGTGTGCCCATAGCAGGGAGAATCTATGGGGGAGCGCAAATTCATGCAGGAGTGGGGTCTAGCCAACCAACCTCAATCAGGGCCAATCAGGCCAGGCCAGCCAGGGGCAGGCAGTTGGCCGGCCAACCCCGCCTCCTGGTCAAACTCCCAGTCAAAGGGACAATTTGCACGTTAGCCTTTTATTATATAGGATTATTATATAGGATTATATAGGATTGATTAAACACTGTATTGCTTTTTCTTCTATTCCTCTTTCCTTAGAGGCCCATTTAAATTTTTGGATAATAACCTTCATTTATATCCTTTAAAAATATATAATTCAGTGCTTGAAAGCAAAAACAAAAGACAAAACCCCAACCCAATTAATAAAACACTTCCAAAAAGTTTAAATACTAAAAACATCAAGAAAATATTTGAACTAATAACTTGAAACAAATACAACAATATTTTTCATCTATGACAAATGACAGAAAATGTCACTCAAACACTGGCTGGAAGGTGAAAAGGACATTCCTGGGCACTTTAACTTTGGTTATTACGAACTAGTGGGGTTGTTTTGAAGACTTAAGACTTTAAGCCTCTCATTATCAGAGATCTACTAGAAAACAATAAAATCGCTAGAACTGCACCATTGATACTAGCCCAGAGTTTTGGATTAGGTAAAAATCACAGAGCTATTAGGATAATGACTAACCCACTAGACTCATGCCACATGGAGAAAGTAACATTGTCTGTCTCCAGTCATTAATTGCTCCAAAGACACGACATGATTTGGTCCGACACTATAATAATTTCTTACTCCAATGACAAAAACAGTATGGTGAGGAACATACAAGTAATCTAAACACGAACTGTGATCCTTACACTTGGTCATCATGAAGAATTTATAAATAACATGGAGTCACACCAAAAATATATCTGGAGTGAACTCAGATCCTGACTCCTACATTTTTCATTGGGAAATTCACTTCATCTCTAACTTCAGTTTAGCAAAGTTCATCTTAGCTCAGAAACTATTATAGCAAATAAGCATTGCCTGGTCCTCCTCTACCTTATCTTGGCTTAAAAACTTAGAGCCAAGAAGCACAGTGAGGAAGTCCCCAGAAGATCCCCCAGGAATACCCAAGCAATGTTTCACAAGTGTGTCAGTATACCACACACATGGTGCTCAAGTGCTGCTGTCCAGGTGACCACCATTCAACAGAGTTCCAGGGTCTTGTGAAAAATGCTACGATGGAGAGTACAAAGAGGGGCACAAGCCGGATCGAAACTAAAATGAAGTCATCAATCTTTGATTTCAAACCCTCCAGCTGTCAGGAACTCATAGGAGCTTATGTCCAGGTCAAGAGTTAAGTTGATCAAAGAAGACCACCTTGAGAATCTATTGAGCGAGTGAAGCGGCCACTGGAATAGGCATTTTCACAGCTGCCTTAGGAATCTCTGGAAGACTCTTTCCCATCCACCCAGGGCATTGAGGCACTTCTTGAGTAAACTAGTTTCCAAGACGGAAGATGATTACACCCTCTCCTTCCTCCACCCCTTCTCAATCCCTTCCCACCGTGCACCTCTTCCTTTCTTTGCCAAACCAATGTCTCCTCGGGAAAAGGAAAGCTTCTTGTTTGTTTGTTTGGTGATCTGTTTGTTTCCTGGTTGTTTGTTGTGGTACCCATGGGGACCCAGAGTGGAATTTGGCATGGGTCCATTTTTATTACCCATGCCACCACAATGGCCTCGCCTGGGGGATCAGGGCTTCTTGGAAGAGCTTGTTCTAAGTGAGACCTCAAGATGAATAGGAGTTTGTCTCTGAATAGGTATATCCTTAGAGGGGAGAAGGAAATCAGCATGATCAGATCACACTACCATTAAATAGTTGAGTCCACAACCTGCTAGGATTCCATGTTTACTAAACAATATCTTAAATGTAATTCAGCTTCCCACAGGGAAGGAATGTACTGATCAAGCAAGCAGTTAGACCAGTTATAAAGTAAAAAATAAAGTCTGAATTTGAGACTTTGTCTCTTGTGAATTGATTCAGCCTCAACTAGCTTAGCAAGTGTGGAATATGGGACCCTCAGCAGTGGTACCTTCACCAGAAGGTGGCCACCGTGCCCTCCGGGGCCTCAATGTGCACAGGTTCATCATACGATATTTAAGGAAACTTTACACATGTTTCCATTACCTTATTTGGCTTTTAAATAAATAGTGTTACAGTTAGCAATCTATTAAACACAGATTTAAAAGAAACTAAAACAGAAATGATGCATCACATACACGTGTATGAAATGATAATTAGACTGAAAACAGTCATTTGTGCTAAAACCAAGTCTGCATAAGATAAGCAGGAATCAAATCCTGATCTTTTTTTAAAAAGTGAACATTATTTCAGCTAAATGAATTTAAGAACCCTCACCACAGGGTATATAATTCACACTGCTATCGTCAGTGTTGTGTTCATCTATGATTGAAACGGGAGTAATTTATTAAAATATTGTCAATTATACAATAAAGGTAACCTTAAAAGTTCTTCCTCTAAAAAAATATTAACTAGCCCAGCTGGTGTGGCTCAGTGACTGAGCATCAAGCAATGAACCAGGAGGTCACGGTTCGATTCCTGGTCAGGGCACATGCCCAGGCTGCAGGCTCCATCCCCAGTAGGAGGCGTGCAGGAGGCAGCCTATCAATGATTCTCTATCATCGTTGATGTTTCTACCTCTCCCTTTCCCTTCTTCTTTGAAGTCAATAAAAATAAATATTTTTTTTAATTTTAACTATATCAGATAATGGGTTAATATTCTTTTTATTCATTTTTTAGTTTTTATTGATTGATTGGAGAGAAACATCAATTTTTTGTTGTTCCATTTATTTATGCATTCATTTGCTGACTCTTGTATGTGCCCTAACTGAAGATCACACCCACAAGCTTGGTGTATTTGGAAAATGCTCTAACCAACTGAGCTACCCGGCTATGGCTCAGTCCTGGGAAAATAGAAAAAAAAAAGTCAATATTCTTAATAGCTAAAGTTTTTTTAAACCAACAAGAAAACACCTACACATAAACCTATTAGAAAATCAGCCTAAGAAATCCACAAAAATTAGTATGAATGGCCAAGAGTACTATAAAAAAAAATGTTCAGCCTCACTAGTAAAGCAAATTAAAGCAAGATAACAGATGAGCAAAGGTTTTGAAAATTTTTTATTCTCACACAGTGGGGGAGGAAATGTAAATTACTACAACTGTGTAAAAAAGAAACTCAGCAACTGAAAAATTAAGCTTCTGTCCTTTGTTCATTAGAATTTATCATAAAAAAATAATTAGACAAACACCCAAAGATTTATATATGTACAAGGCTGTTCATCAGAATTGCACAAAAATTATAACTCACAGGGGAACAGTGAAATTATTTATGGGACTATCCTAGGATACTGATGAGCATCTCATGACATGAAAAACATAATTTAAAGTTAAAAGAGAAAAATAAGGTATAAAGCTTTATACAGTGTAATTCAAGTTTTGTAAAAATAGGGGTTGGGCGGGGGTTGGGGGGAGCTTTGTAGTAAGAATTAATCAAGGCTTTAGAAAAGAAAAAAAAGACTTAAAGAAAATACCCTAATTGTTAGAAGTGATTTGTCTGGCAAGTGTATTACTAGTGATTTTATTTACTTCCCTACATTTTTCTGTTTTCCAAATATGTATCACTGAACATCTGCTTCTTGAATAATCAAATATAAACTTCCCTTCCTCAAACGAAAAGGAAAAAAATTTCAGATGCACTCTAAATTGCAGTTTAAAAATAAGCTTCCCTCTAGAAAAAAAGGTTTTGAAAAATTAAGGATGCAAAGAAAACAGAATTAACCTTTGCCTATATTTTTGGCACACATTTAAGTAAAATTTTTTTTATTATTTTTTAATATATTTTTATTGATTTCCGAGAGGAAGGGAGAGGGAAAGACAGAAACATCAATGATGAGAGAAAAAATCATTACACAATTAAAACTGTATAACTAAGACATGTACACCAACATTTATAGTTTTGGATAGGCTGTATCAAAGCACTTCATAAGACAGCACAGAAGTAGAAACATTTGAATTATTATCTCCTTATAATTTCATCCAACAGAATGCCTACATGACAAACCCTTCTCTCTGTGGTCCCATAAAGAGATGATGATAGTTGCCTTATACAGCAGTTATTCATCTCAGCAATGATCAGCAAACACTTGGCTAGAGACCTAGTTCAGCTGCATATCCTGAACTTTGTCTTCAGATGCTGGAAGCCTTAGCATTTGACCTGGCTTGTGTAGAGTTCTGTTTGCTTGGGGGTTGGGGGATGTTTGGCACCAGCACCTGCCAGGACTGACCAGCAGACCCTGAGTGACAGATGAATGGATTACTCTGACACACATTTCTGTGAAAGAGAGGCTAAGGGTCTGCTTGGCTATAGAAACCAAGCATCCTCGTTCATCTGCCTCATCAGGCTTTTATTGTAGCAACTGCTTGAACTAAAATTAATCTTTAGATACAATCAGCAGGGTAAGTATCCTTGAGAAAGCACATGCTTCTATAAGGTTGAGTATAAAGACTATACATAGAGATTCCAGCAAAACATCCGGGGGCTCAGACTTGTTTGGAAAGGTCAAGGCAGGGGCTGCCGCCTTCAACGAGGTCCCCCTAGAGGCCCCTGACCTTTCAGAGAATCCTCCTTACAGGCTTTCCAACCAAGTCCCATGCTTCCTCCCAAGCACCTAGGCCTCTTGCAGCGACTTTTCTCTAATGAGTTAAAGTAAGTCCTCTAACTTGGGAAAACTATCCAAAATGCAAATCCAAAGAATCTTGACACGACCTAACTGCCAGCCTCAATGATAAATCAAGTAAGAAACGAAACCAATTCAATGAAAAAGTTGACCAGAGCACATTTAGTGAGCCCATCCTAGCCAGTTACTCAGAGGCAGGCTAATTCAGAAAAAGAGCAAAGAAAAGACACATATCTTTATATTGCTCCTAAAACTCATCTCAATCTTAACATAAAGAAGAAATGGACTCTCAGCCCTAACCAGTTTGGCTCAGTGGATAGAGTGCCGGCCTGTGGACTGAGAGGTCCCAGGTTTGATTCCGGTCAAGGGCATGTGCTTGGTTGTGGGCACATCCCCAGTAGGAGGTGTGCAGGAGGCAGCTGATCAATGTTTCTCTCTCATCGATGTCTCTAGCTCTCTATTCCTCTCCCTGCCCCTCTGTAAAAAAACAATAAAATATATTTTTAAAAAAAAAAGAAATGAACTCTCAAGCCTGGACAGGTGGAGAAGATGGCCCTAGATGTTATTAACCCAGACCTGTGCTTAATAACTATTTTCAATGGTGCTTCGATGATGGATGGGTCTTAGGGCCACTGCTCAATATTTAAGTTTCTCATTACTGTCCATAATGTAATTTCCTTTTTCCTCACAATTGGTAGAAGGAATTAACTGCATAAACATGGTCAAAAGTGTTGTTTTAATATATACTGTGTGAGACCATAAAGAAAAAAACAATTCTGAAGCAGACAGTATAAACAGGGAGTAATTCAACTCCTTGCTGCACGTGAACCACCGCTGCTAGAGGGCGGCAGGGACTCTGAACATGCAGCATTTATCCTTTCAAACCCATTTCTCCATAATGAACCTGCTTGTTCCTAAAATAATGAATTCTAGGGCTTCCCCAACTATTCTGTCACTGGGTTTGATTGTGCGCATTTGCTGCACAAGTACCTGGTTCCTGCTTCTCCCCTCTAAGCCAAGAGACACAGAAAGATAATAACCAAAGCAGCTAGTTTTTGTTAACACCTTACTGTGTGCACTGAGCTAAAAGCTGATGCACCTTAACAATCCTGTGAGGGAGGCACCTGACACTGGTTCTCTTCAAGATGAGGAACCTGACACTCAGAAGGATTTGAAAACTCCCCCAAGACCTCACAGCTAATAAGAGGCAGAATCCAGATTCAAACCTGAGCTGTCGGAATCTACAGCCTACTTTCTCCAACCATTGGATTAAGACATTGCTCAAATCTAGAAGGGAGCCACTGCCGGTTCCCAGCGTCATACAGACACACTCACCTGCCCCATCAGGAGTGATGGTTCCCAGTTTCACAGCGAGAGGGTAGCCCATGTCTCTGTAATGCTCCAGGGCATGCCCGTTGCCCCCAGAGCTGTCGAAGAACCACTTCCCACACAGGACGGAGCCATCGGTGAGGTTCAACCAGAGGTTTTCCCGCAGGTCACATCTGGCACACTTCCAACCACTGGAAAGTCATTGGAGAACAGTTAGTACCTTAGTACAGCTGCAACGCAAGGCATAATTAGGAAATTAACAGTGCCTCAAGAAGGAACGAGGCTGACTGGTGTGACTCAGTGGTTGTGCATCGACCTATGCATCAGGAGATCACAAGTTCAGTTCGCAGTCAGGGCACATGCCTCGGTTGCAGGCTCGATGCCCCAGTGGGAGCATGTGGGAGGCAGCTGATCAATGACTTTCATTCATTATTGATGTTTCTATCTCTCTCTTCCTCTCCCTTCCTCTCTGAAATCAATAAAAAAATATTTTTTAAAAAGAAGGAAGGAGTGCCTCAAGCTGGGGCCACAGTAAACAATCAGTGGAATAATCTGAGTCACTCCCAGGGCATCAGGACCCCACAGTACCCCTGCCTGCCATCCAGATGGAGCCAGCTCCTCCCGCTCCTCCAAGATGGCCCTTGGACTTTAGAAAACTAACACAGAACCTGAGGGCAGAAGGAGGAGTCATTTCCTTAAAATTCGCATGTGAGGGACAGAGGAGCTTGAATAAGTTTAAAACATTAAGGATTCCACGTATATAAACACCTAGATTTCAAAAGCATTAACTATACCTAAGAAAACTAGTTTAAACAAAACCCTACTACATGGCAAGTTAAATTAAGTAGAAGGAAAATCACCCTAACAGAAGGTTAAATATCGGGTATGTGCCAGGGACTTACCAAAGCCCTATCATTTAATTCTAATGAACACCCTCAGCATCATAATACCATCCCCACTGTGAACAGGAGAAACCGAGTTATTGTGCTTGGGTTAAGAACACACAGAATGGGACTGCAGAGCAGTTAGGGTTCAATAAGACTGGACACATTCCTAATCTACTCTTTCCTTCTAGCATCTATCTCTGGAAACACACCAGCACTAGGAGATGCTCAAGTGGCCCAGAAAGCATTCCAGCCAAAAATGTGACAACCAAAGACTACTATAAGTTGGGTTCCTCAAGAAGCTGAGTCTGAGACAAAAATATGAATGCAAATGGCTTGTTTGGGAGGTGATTCCAGGAAGCATCACAGGGAAGTGAGACTAGAAACGGCAAGAGACTGCCATGGACAATGGGGGTCCAGTACAGCTGGGGAACTATGGAGGCAGTTATCCCACCTGAGTGGGGATCTGGGATATTTGCCCAGCCACTCCACAGGCACTGGCTGAGGGCTGATCCAGGAGGACAGGAGGAAGCATTAACTCCATAGCATCGACCTAACTGGTTTGGCTCAGTGGATAGAGCATTGGCCTGCAGACTGAAAGGTCACAGGTTCGGTTCCGGTCAAGGGCATATAATTTGGTTGCGGGCATATCCCCAGCAGGAGGTGTGCAGGAAGCAGCTGATTGATGTTTCTCTCTCATTGATGTTTCTAATTCTCTATCTCTCTCCCTTCCTCTCTGTAAAAAATCAATGAAATATATTAAAACACACACACAAAAAAAAAAAAAAAACCTCCATAACATCTCTGACTATCCCATCACGAGCCTACCTAGTTTTGGCAGGCAGAGATAGTCTTCAAGAAAAGAGTTGCAGGTGTTGCAACTGGGAGCATTAGGGGTATGGGCTGGCCATATTCAGCATCTACTACTAAGGTACAGATAATTTTGTTATTATTTTTTTTATAATTTCATTTTTATTTTTGTTAGAGAGAGTGCAAGAGACACAGAGAGAGAAACATCGATGTGAGAGAGATACATCAATTGGTTGCCTCCCGCATGTGCCTCAACGGGATCAAGCCTGCAACTAAGGTATGTGCCCTTGACCAGAATTAAACCCAGGACCATTTAGTCCATGGACTGACACTCTGTCCACTGAGCCAAACTGGTTAGATAATTTTAGAGAGTTTTTTTTAAATTGATTTTAGAGAGGGGAGGGAGAAAGAGAGAGAGAGAAAGAGAGAGAGAGGGAGAGATCAAATTGTTGTTCTACTTATTTATGCATTCATTGGTTCATTCTTGTATGTGCTCTGACCAGGGATCAAACCTGCAACCTTGGGTAGCGGGACAATGATCTAACCAACTGAGCTACCTGGCCAGGGCCTAGAGAGAATCTTTGAGCTTATCCTATATAATAAAACCCTAATATGCAAATCAACCGAATGGTGGAACAACCAGTCGCTATAATGTGCACTGACCACAGGGGGCAGACACTCGAAGCAAGAGCTGCCCCCTGGTGGTCAGTATGCTCCCACAGGGGGAGTTGTGCTCAGCCAAAAGCTGGGCTCACAGTTGGCAAGCGCAGCAGCAGTGGCAGGAGCCTCTCTCCCTCTGCAGTAGCACTAAGGGCCCCTCGGGGGATGTCCGACTGCAAGCAGGCCTAAGCCATCAGATGACGTCTCCTGAAGGGTCCCAGACTGAAAGAGGGTGTAGGCTGGGCGGAGGGGGGGTGCATGAATGTCGTGCAATGGGCCTCTAGTTTTTAATAAAAGGCATCCGATAAAAATATATTAACTGCTAGTTCAGAGAATCGGTAGAAGAGTAGATATTCTTTTGGCCAGTTTTAGGGGTTAAAGCTTCATTTTCCCGACACTCACCTTGGAGGAATCCTGACTCCATTGTCCAACTGGGTGAGATTATTGGCATACTTGGATACTGGCAATTCATGTTCCCAGGTATCTGGGTCTTGCTTTCTGTATGGAGATTTTGAGCTAAGAACTGCATCACAAGCAATTGTTACCTATAAGGCAAACCCAAATGTAATATATTAGAACAGTCTATCAGAGAGAATAACAACTTCTATAAAATAAATTTAAAGGTTTATTAGTAAATACAGCTTAATCTAAGAAAATGCAAATGGTACAGTTACCACAAAAACAAGATCCTATTTTCTTGATTCCAGTACTTTCTCCCTGGCTCTTGCTGGGTTTTGTCTCTGGCCTACAGTTTGCAGTATTAACAATGCCACAAGATAGCGAGGAGCTAAATCCAGTTTATAAGCCCAACTGCAGGAGCCAAATTTAAAAATTCCTATCCCTTAGCAAGTAGAGTGAAAAGTATAAGGTGAACAATTTACAAATTAGCCAATGGAATGCCTAGGACTTACCCCAGGGGTGTGTTTTCCTCCTAACAAATATACACCCAGATATGCAATACCCTCAATTCATCACACAGTGGCATGTGGTCAAGGGCACTTGAATGGAATGCAAGCAGCAGCTTCATTACTTAATTGGGTGCAAATGTGACCCTGGCCAGGGACGTGTCTGGTGTCTCTGTGCCAGATCTGTCCACATTATG
>PVJC01025694.1:0-24552 GCA_004026665.1 Murina feae | reverse complement strand
TCGGAGCTGAGCTGAGGGGCGCAGCTTCACTTTCCCTCCTGCCGCAATGGAAAGGGCTGTTTACTCAGGTCCGGGAGTGGCGGCCGCCATGTTGGCTGGGCTAATTTGCATACAGCCGCTCTGATTGGCTGGTGGGCGTGGCTTACCCTGTCTTGGAGAAACGGTTAATTTTAATATTTCGCTTTTATTAGTTTAGATAAGTGTGGTCTGTGTGTGTGTGTGTGTGTGTGTGTGTGTGTGTGTGTGGTGTCGTGATGTAAAAGGTATTTCTGATTCTGCATTGGAGAGCAAATAAATTTGAAAGACATTCTACTAAGTTGTGGACTCCATCTTTTACTGGATGTGTAACTTTAGGCACAATCTTTGTCTCTGCCGAAATGTCTTCCTTATGGAGTAATTGCGAGGTTTTTAGTGCTTGGACAAATGCCTGGTGCCCTTGTAAGTACTGTCTGAGTGTTATGCAGTATTCTGTTGATTTGCAATTACGGATTTTGTTCAATACTTTAACCTCAGTAACTAATATGTGTCTGAAACAACCTAGGATCCAACAATTATTGGTTGAGTAAACAGCAAGAACCCTGTGTCATAAGCCGTCTTATATCTACTTATAGGTGTGGGAATGAGGCTTGTGGGGATTCAGCACATTTTTGTTAGCAAGTGCCAGAGAGGTTCTCAGGGTGTTTTACTGCCAGAAAAGCTCTCTTTCTTACTGCTTCACCACCCTGCATCTTACTGAAGGCCACTCTGGGCCAGTATCTATTTATTTATGTGTTTGGCAATCTCTAAGTATTACATAAGTAAGTAAGAGGAACCTAAGGCAATGAGTGGGAACATCTTTACTCACAAATGAAATCCAGCAATACCCAAACATTTCCTCATCTTTTTTTCTTCAGAGCAATGCTTTTTTTGAGGCCAAACCACTGGCAGCTACAGGAGTTGCCAATGTGCCTGAACTGGACCTAACTGAGTTGTTTGTTTTATTTCAAAAATCTCCCTCAGCTAACCAAAGAGGGACTAAGTGAGGGTGGCATGAACTATTAGCATGCTATCAGACACTCTAATTCAGCAGGACATATTAAATGTCTACTCTTCCAAAGACAAGAGTACTGTTCTGAACCTATTATCACTGAAAATAGGTTAATGGTTTATTTCCTGTTTTGACTGTGGCTGACCCAAGGATGATCACTCACATATAACACCCAGCTTTGTTCCCAGGCCAGCTCAAAGGATAGGGACCCTACACCATGTTACTTGCTTTGCCTCCTTTATGTGTAAAGAAAGGGCTGACAGAAGTTGCATAGATGCAGATATAAGGTAGTTGAGTTAGCCCATGAAAGCTATACTATGAAATAGGCTGTCTCACAGAGTGTTGGATGTCCATCAGCTAAGGTATTCATCTGATGGTCAGGTGACCATTTCCATGGGTTTTGTGTCAGGGGTTTCCACAGAGACTGGGATTCTGAAGTTCCTCTCTCCTCACAGTTCTCAGCAATGTCACTGTTCTCATTTTGACATAGGCCATCACCTTGTAGGCGTAGGTTTCTTCCCATTGCTGTGTCTTTGATGCATCAGATGCATCATTGCATTTTATCTATTTCTTGGGTACAATTCTAGGCTTTCTTTACTCATCAATATGTGAGAATGTGTCTGTCCATTGCAGTTCTAGGGAATAAAATGGCTACAGATATTGAAAAATACCAGCCTGTCAAGGCACATGAAAACACAAGCTTGCAGTATGCTTATATACCAGATGGCCACTACCATTTTGGGTGGGAATAATTATTATATCTTAGATTTTTCTTTCTAGAATGAAGTTAAAGTTGAATTGCACAAAATGTTAGGAGCATTTTAAAAGATCTTCAAAAGTATGAAGAATATGACTTTGAACATGTGAGTCTGGGAAAAGGATATAATTTTGTGCAAGATGGTGATTTCAAATGAAAAGGTAAAGTTGTTATTTTATGTAAGAGTGGCATTTACTTTACAGAAACCCATGTGCATGCTAGCTGGTTTACTTTTTTCAAGTTTCCCATGCACTGAGAAAAACAAGTTTGTAAAAAATGAAATATACATTTATTTAATTGAATATAGATACAGTCTTTAAGCAAATTACTTAAGTCATTTAGTATTTGTTTAATAAATAAATCCATAATGAGAATATTGTTGCCTCTATTTTTAAATTTTTGGAGAATGGGAAAGATGGATGGATGATTGGCATAAATTTATAAATGTTCCTTAAAATATTCAAACTATTTTAGAACCCATGAGTTAATTTGAATTTTATTTGATTTTTCTTTTAAAAAAATTGTCAGAGAAGAGAATGAAAGAATAAAAAATAAAACTATTTTCTTCTGAGAGCAGATATTTGAAAGGGGAAATTTTTCAGTCCTGTCTGTTTTTATCTGTCCAGAGTTATGCTATGATGTTATTTTGGCCTTAGCCAGTCTGGCTCAGTGGATAGCCTGCAGACCAAAGAGTCCCAGGTTTGATTCTGATTAAGGGCATGTACCTTGGTTGCAGACTCCTCCCAGACCTGGGCCCTGGTCAGGGCTCACAAGGAAACAAAAAAATCTATCTAATCTAATAAAAGAGAAATATGCAAATTAACCATCACTCCAAGACACCTAAGCCATGCCCACCAGCCAAGCCACACCCACCAGCAAATCAGAGGGGCTGTATGCAAATTAACCCAGCCAAAATGGAGGTCGGCAGCCACGGAGCTAGAGAAAACAGGAGGCTTCCATTGCAACTGCCTGACTAGACTGCCTCACTGGGATGTTGGCTCAATGGGAGCTGTGGGCAGCCTGAAAGCAGCCCTCACTCCCTCACCCAGGCTGGCCAGGCACACCAGCAGGTGGACATCCCCTGAGGGGTCCCAGACTGTGAGAGGGCACACACCGGGCTGAGGGACTCCCCACCCCCCGAGTGCACAAATTTTTGTGCACCGGGCCTCTAGTATGTTAAATAAATGAATAGAGAAAATGATGATTCTGAGTATCTAAAGAAGGAGTTGCTGTTATTCAACTTGATACAGCACCCTCCTCAGAATTGACATAGAAATTGGTTTCTATGCAAGTTAATTTTAGAAGATGCTAAATGATTGTTCAAACATGGTTAAAACTATTTGAGCATTGGTCAATGTGGTTTATATCTATCAATTTTTAGCACATAAGAAATTAAAACAGAAAATTTTAAAATATGTATTTCTATATAACAATAAGTTCATTGCATGTGTATATAAATAACATTTCATGAAAAGCATATGTTCTCAAACCAAAATAAAATAGTGAGATGAGTGACATTGTTTTACTCCTGCAAGTTTATTTAATGCCTTTTTAAATGAAACACTACTGGATTTGCATCTGCTTCGACATTCAGTTTGTTATGACATGTCATTTTGGTTGAAATACATAAAAATAATCTGGCATAATATAGATATACAGCTGGAAAAGAGAGAAATGTTTGAGTAATCTTCTCTGATATTTGTGTATACTCTTTGTTATTGCACCAAACTGAAAGAGTGGTAGTTCCTTGGACATTAACTGTAATGTGATATCAAGCCATAACAATGAAATTCCCATGCTCTGCACATTCATGAGAAAATGAGAATGAGAAGGCAAATAATAAGTAATGATTTTGGATTTTTTCCCTCCCACTTTTATTGAGATACTAGAGGCTCAAAGTCCCTCAGCCTTGCCTGCACCCTCTCGCAATCTGGGACCCTTCGGGGGATCCAGCAGTCCAACATCCCCTGAAGGCAGGTTGCCAGTGAGGAGCCAGAGCCCTGGCCGGGTGCTGCTCCTGCTCATCCCAGCCCTGCTGCACCTGCCACTGCATCAGTAGCCAGCTGTGAGCCTGGGTCTGGCGTCCATTGGTCAGCTGAGCAGCACTCCTGTTGTGGGACCATCAAGAGTGGACCACCAGGGGGCAGCTCCTTCATTGAGCGTCTGCCCCCTGGTAGTCAGTATGCATCATAGCGACTAGTCAAGCAGTTGAATGGTCACTTCAGGTTTTATATATATAGATGACCAACATATAACATGTAACTTTAAGGTACAATGTGATGGTATGACACACACACACACATATATATAATGAAATGATCATCTCAATAAGGTTAGTTAACACATTCATCACCTCACATAGTTACAATTGTTGGTTTTATTGTGATGAGAAATTTTAAGATCTACTGTCTTAGCAACTTTCAAATACACAGTATAGTACTGTTAGCTATAGTCATCGTGCTGTACATGACATCCCCAGAAGTTACTCATTTTGTGGCTAGAAGTTTGTATTTTTTTACCAACTTCACTCATTTCCTCACTCTCTGCCCCTGACAACCATCAATCTACTTCATGTTTCTGTGAGTTTGCTTTTCAGATTCTATATATATAAGTGAGATCATATAATATCTGTATTTCTGCAGAAACTATAGGTTTAGGGAGTGCTTCTCAGTGCCTTGCCTGGTGCAAGGGTGATGTAGTCAGGGTAGACCCACTGCCTTACCCTTCTCATGTGGTCCTTCTCCATCTCTGTGGTCCACAAGATGCTTCAGCTTCATCATCTCCCGCAGGTGCTGAGATTTTTTCAGTGATGTCTTGAATATGGGTACATATTAGTTGGTCTTCTTGTGAGGGAGCTGAATTTTAAAATGACCTGTGTTCCCATCTTGATGACGTTACACTCTGATTTGGGATTCTGTATTAGAAAAGTTTTGACCCTGCAAATCTCCCAGAAGGCTTTTCCCATATTGCACTTTGAGAATTGTTGCTTTACTCTTTTGGTGTAGTTGTTTGGGAGGTATGTCTAGGAAAGAGAGATTTTTTAAAATCATAAATAGCTTGCCAGTCACAGCAGGGTTATTTTTTTTTTACATAATAACAAATACTAAAATTGATGTAGATCCCTAATTGATTTGGCTCAGTGGATAGAGCATCAGCCTGCAGACTGAAAGGTCCCAGGTTCGATTCTGGTCAAGGGCATGTACCTTGGTTGCGGGCACATCCCCAGTAGGAGGTGTGCAGGAGGCAGCTGATCAATGTTTCTCTTTCACTGATATTTCTAACTCTCTATTCCTCTCCCTTCCTCTCTGTAAAAAGTCAATAAAATATATTTTTAAAAAATTGATATAGAAAAATAACAAATTCAGAATAACCAAGGCAACCTTGAAAAAGAAGAATAAGTTTAGAGACATATACTCTTCATTTTAAAGCTTACTATAAAGCTATCCTATAATCAAGACAATATGATTCAGGCATAAGGATAAACAGATATATGCAATTAAATAGAGCCCATAATTAGATCTGCATATATTACCCAAAATTCATTTTGGCAAATGTGCCAATGAAATTCCATGGGGAAAGAAAAGTCTTTTTTTAAAAATATATTTTATTGATTTTTTTTTTTTTTTTTTACAGAGAAGAAGGGAGAGGGATAGAAAATTAGAAACATTGATAAGAGGGAAACATTGATCAGCTGCCTCTTGCACACCCCTACTGGGGATGTGCCCACAATCAAGGTACATGCCCTTGACTGGAATCAAACCTGGGACCCTTTAGTCTGCAGGCCAATGCTCTATCCACTGAGCCAAACTGGTTAGGGCAAAGAAAAGTCTTTTTAGCAAATGATACTGGACAACTAAATATCTGTATGCAAAATATTGAATCTTAATTTATACTTATCATAAAAGTTAACAGACACTGATAGATTTCAGACAAAATTTAAAAGCTAAAATTATAAAGCCTGTGTTTTTTAAAAAAGGGAATATCTTTGTGACCTGCATAGTCAAATATTTCTTAGAGAGACTGCAAAAACACAGCCCTAAGAGAAATATAAAACAAAACAAAAAGATAAATTGGATTTCATCAAAGTTGAAATATCTACTCTTCAAAAGACTTTTAAAAAATAAAAAAGGCGAATCACTGCCTAGGAGAAATATTACCAATCTCAATATATATAACAAAAACTGGAATCCTATGTATCTAAAGAACTAATATATATCAAAAACAAAAGACAAATAATCCAATTAAAAATTGTCAAAGAGTTGGTAGATAGTTCACAGATAAGGACACAAGAATGGCCTATAGAAGATGTGGAAAAATGTTTACTACTGTTGGTTATTAGGGAAATGCAAATTAAAACCAGAGTGAGGTATCACTAAACAGCCTAGAGCAGTTTAAACTTAAATGATTCCAACAACAAATGCTGGGGACAATGAGAAGTGACTGGATATTTCATCCTTTCAGGTAGGAGTGCCAAATGGTACAGCCAGTGCACAAAACTCTGAGGTCTTTTCTTATAAAAATTAAATGCACATCTACTTTATGACCCAGCAATTCCACTCCAAGATATTTTTCCAGCAGAGATAAAAATATGTATCTACACACATATTTGTACAATAGTGTTTAATATAGCTTTATTCATAATTTTAAACAATCCAAATGTCTATCAACAGAAGAATGAATAAATTGTGGTATATTCATACAATGGAATATTACTCAGAAGTAGAAATGGACTATTGATGCACATACATAGATGAATGTAAAAATTATCATGTTGTGTGAAGGAAACCAGACATGAATATGAACTATATATACTCAGTTTTATGAAGTTCGAGAACTAATTTGTTGGACTATAACTCAGCATGGCAGTCTTGGTGCAGGGAGGAAAATATACTATTTAAAGCCATAAAGGAACTTTTTAGGCTTATGCCAATGACCTGTCTTGATTGGATTTGGTTCCATGGATACATAGATTTCTACAAACCTATCACAGAGTGCAGTTAAGTATCTACATTTTACTATATGCAATTAATTATCTACATTTTACTATATGCAATTATACCTCAAAAGAAGTATAAAGATACCCTAGTTATCATCACCACTGTTAGGAATATTTTCTTGGTTTATTAAATGAGACTTTAAATCAAATATGCATCTTGATTGCATTATGAATATGAAACATGTTGATTACCAATTCATATTCATTTGGAAACCTAGAGGCAGAAGCAAAACTACCATGTGTGACAGGAAGATGGACATACCCATCCTTCAAGTATTTCAGTTTTCAATCTCTTGTCTATTAACATGGTAATTGCCTTTAATGACTTTGTTCTCCACAGTGTAACCAGACAGGAAACTTTAGATGGAAAATGCATAAATTATTCTAACTTCTGCCAGGAAAAGAATCCAAGACTTTAATCAACTTCTGTGCATTTTATTCATCATGTTAGGAAGTTTTCTTTATATTCATATTTAACTGACAGGTCATCGATCTGGAAGGTACAGTCCTTGTTCAGTGTCCCCATCAATACAATCATGTCCTCAATGCAGAGGACATATGACATTCCTGTTCAAAAAGGATCAAGGATGCTGTGGAATGCTATAAAAACTCATTTATGTCTCTCTCTGATGTTTTTACATGTTATCTCCTAAAAATATTAACACCATCAATGGCACTGACATATATAATTCCTTTCAGTTTATGAATCATTATGCACAAAGGAAACATCTGGGAAGAATTTAGGGGAGGTGTCATTGCCCCCATTCTACAGAGAAATTAATTAAAGTTCATGACATTTAGGCTCATTTGTTGTTATATTAATAAATTTGGATCATGTTTTATGTCTGTTGTAAACAAAAATAAAATTTGTCTTTGTTCCTGAAGCTCTCTAAATTGAGCTTCCCTTACTTTTTGATGCAGCGAGGAGTCTGCATTTAAATCATCCTTCTGACACAGTGATCCTGGCCAGGTAGCAGGTGGTGATTTGGATGGAGCCAAGGTGGATAACAGCAATACATGGTTTTGATGGGTCCACATGCTATGCCATGGTGAGGTAGGCATAAAACAAACCGAATGCCTTTTCCATTTTGAAACAAGCCACCTCTCTATTGATTTGCAATTTAGCACTTATTGAGTTAAGGAAACACTGAACAGAAGACATTTTGTTTGATTCTGAACTATATCATTCTAAATGTTGATTGCAAAATGTCTAATACAGAGTAACTTTAGTGTCCAAATATTCCAGAGGAACTCAGTGAAAAAAGTTACAGAGATAAAAAACAATACTTTTGATGGTACCAGTTGTAATACAAAGACCTGCCACCAGTTTAGAGTATAAGTTTAGGTGTTGGAAAGGATTGAATATCATGAAGATGGTTCTTGGTGTGAAGGCTAAACCTTGAACACCCTAGATCAATTAGCCTGGACCTGTAATAGCTCCAGACTTCCTTGTCTGTAAAATAAGGATAATGATATCCTGTCCTGTTTATTACCCACGAGAACCTTTCAGCAAATTGGAAAATAAGAAGAAAACACTTGAAGCTGTAAGAGTTCTGTGAACCTAGAGTGTGGTTGCCATGCCTATTTGCCACTATTTCTTAGCTTTTCTTTGAGGTTGGTGATGGGTCTGGATTTGTGTTAGCCTCATCAATAGGCTTACTTTCATACTCTTAAATTCCAGCTACTTCTCATTATGTATTTATTTAGAGAGCTATTGCTGACCCTTATTCTTTTAAGGATTTTTATCTTGTTCTTTTGAATGCCTCATTTATAAGTGTGAATGTCCATTCTGGCAGGAACAGAGTGTGTTTGCCTGTGTATAATTGGAAAAGAGAAAACATATTGTTTCCTTCTCATACAGAATTCTTCATCACAAGTAAAACCCAAACAGCTATCTCAGTCCACAAGCTGTGAGTCAGGGTCTCTGTGCAGGACTCAGGGCTCAAAGGGCATCATCAGAATCATCTGTCTTACTTTCTTCCTCTGTAGCTCTGCTGTCTTTGGCACTGGCTTCATTTTCAGACAAATTTAAGATCTTCCCGAATAGTCTCAGGATGACTGCTCCCAGCTCCAGAATTACAATCTGTCTTACTCAGTTCAGGCTGCTATAACAAAGCACCACAGGCTTCATGGCTTAGAAGCCATGAAGATTTATGTCTCATAGTTCAGGAGGCTGGAAGTCTGAGATCAGAGTGTCAGCATGGTAGGGTGAAGACCCTCTGCCAGGTCACAGACTTCTCCCTGTATCCTCACATGGTAAAAAGGCCAGGATGCTCACTGGAGCCTCACTTATAAGGGCACTAATCCCATTCATGAAAGCTTTACCCTGATGACCTAACCATCTCCCAAAGTTCCCACCTCCAATAACCATCACCTTAGGATTAGGGTTTGAACACATGAATGTTGGGGAGACATAAACATTCAGCACTATCTTATTAGCTATTCAACAACAAAGAAAAGATCTCTTTCTGATGACACCAACAAAAGTGTGGCAATTAAGTGTCATTGACTTGGATGGTCTACTGGCTTGGATCCCACACCATACCCCACACCAAGCATGGTGACCAGGGTCAATGCTGGGCTCTGATTGCCTCAAGTTTGTAAACATGGAGAGTAAAAAGAGCTTGAGTCTGTCTCAAGAAAAACCAGGGTGCTATCAACAGAAGAAGAATTCTGAACACATAAAATCAACACAGGTCCACTTTCCTGAAGCCCAAAGTTTACTCTTGTTTTCTTCATGTGTAGACCACTGTGGCCCTGTGAACACCCCATCTGGAACAATATGGTGGCTCCCTGTCTTATTAGAAGATGCTACCTTAGTCTCTTTTCTTTCTAAAGTGAAACTCAGAACTTGTGACAGAAACAATTCAATAGGAATTTTTCAAAAAGTTTCTTTCTTTAGCTATTCAGTAGAAAGCATATTTCTTCAACTAAGACAGTGAAGCAGTAATTTGTTTTCCAAACTTTGCATGTTTTTATTTTATTTTATTTTATTTTATTTTATTTTATTTTATTTTATTTTATTTTATTTGTTTTTTTGTTGTTAATCCTTGTCCAAGGATATTTCTCCATTGATTTTTAGGGAGAGTGGAAGAGAGAGGGAAAGGCAGAGAGAAACATCAATGTGGGAGAAACACATAGATTGGTTGCCTCCTGCACAAACCCTGACCAGAGACTGGACAGAGGAGGATCCTGCAACTAAGGTACGTGCCCCTCACTGGAACCAAACCCAAGACCCTTTGGTGTATAGGCGGATGCTACTGAGCCAAACTAGCTAGGGCTGCATGTTTTCATTTTGATTGATGTTTAGTTTCCTATGATTGTAACAAATTACCACCAACTCAAGTAGCTTAAAACATCATAGACATTATTACCCCATAGTTCTGGAGGTTGGAAGTCTGACACGGGTCTTACAGGGCTAAAACCAAGGAGTCAGCAGACTGAATTCCCTCTGGAGGCTTGAGGAAGTGGGAATCAAGTCCCTTGTCTAGTCCAAGCAACCTGCATTCCTTGCTTCACGGGCCCTTTCTGCATCTTCAAAGCCAGTAGTGTAGCATCTTGAAATCTCTGCCTCTCAATTTTATAATCCTGCCTTCTTATTATAAAAACCTTGTGATTGCCTTAGGTCTACCTGGATAATTCAGGATAAAGTTTCCATTTCAAAATACCTACCTTAATCATATCTGCAAAGTCCCTTTGACATGTAAGATAACATATTCATAAGTGCTGGGCAATGTGACATGGACATCTTTGAGAAACCATTTTTCTGTGTATCACAATTGGCTTCAGGTTCTTGGATTCCATGTATACATTTATTTTTCCATGGATATGTCCTAGCATCACCTACATTATTTTTTTACTAGTGCCCTGATGCATGGATCCATGCACATTGAAAGGAGATTAAATAGAAGGTGGCCAGTGGGGCAGGACTGGGTGAGATGGGCCAGACCTCCACAGTCCCTCCCTGGGGTGGCACTGTGGCTCAAACGGTGTTTATAGAGTGAGCAGAGTCTTTCCAGCAGGTGGGATCCCTTGGCCTGGCCTGCAGGAATTGGGCCAAAACTGGCTCTCTGACATCCCCTGAGAGGTGCTGGATTGTGAGAGGGTGGTTCTTGGGTGATGCTAAGTCATAGCAGCTCCTGCGTTGTGTCTACACCCTGGTGGTCAGTGCAAGTCATACCTACTGATTGGTCATCGAGTCAGATGGTCCCTTAGCCTTTCATATATAGATTACTGGCCCATTGCATGAAGATTCACACTATAGGCCTTCCTTCCCCTGGCTGCCAGCACCAGTTTTCCTCCGGCACCTGGGACCCAGGCCTTTGGTCTGGCCTCAGCAGCGAGGCTTGGCTTCTCTGCTCTGGCTGCTCCCAGCCCCTTCTTTTTTTTTTTTTCCAGCTCCTCCAGCAGAGCCCAGGGCGGATTGGAAGCCTGGGTTGCCCCCAACAAGCCAGACCCCCAGCCCCTCCTTGAGCAGAGTACAGGGCCGGTGGGAAGCTTGGCTTCCTCCATCACCGGGAGCAACCCAAGCCTCCTGCTTGCTCCAGCTCTGTGGCTACTGCCATCTTCAGTCATCTTCAGTCTTCGCTCCAGCCTACATATGCAAATTAACTGCCATCTTTGTTGGGTTAATTTGCATAGTCACTCTGATTGGCTGGTGGGTGTAGCAGAGTGAGGGAGTGATGGTTAATTTGCATGTTTCTCTTTTATTGGTGTAGATATTTTTAAATTAATTTCAGAGAGAGAGAGAAACATCAATTATGAGAAAGAATCATTGATCAGATGCTTCCTGCATGCCTCACACTGAGGATTGAGCCTGCAACTCAGGCATGTGCCCTAACTGGGCATTGAACCGTGACTTCCTGGTTCATAGGTTGACACTTAACAAATGAGACATGCTGGTTGTGCTCACCTACATTATTATTTTTTAAGAACAATCTTCCAATTCCCATATCTTTCTTAAACCTTTGAAAATACATGGGTAACTCCCTTTCTCAGTTTCAGCTCAGATCATACCTGTAATATTGCCAGCAATTTTACCAAATATAATTTAAAACAGAGTTTATTACATTAGTTTAAACTTGCATTCTTTCAAACCTAGGGTGCATAATAATTTGATAAGATAGAGGCTGACCACAGAAGCAGTGTTGTATAGTAATTTAATACATTTTCCCCTCAAGCTGAAGTACTGATTCAAGTTCATAGGAAGAATTTAGTTTGATTTTAAATTGATTAAAAAAAAAAAGAATGTAGGAATGGAAGACGTATGAGAGTCGCTATACTAATAAATATGATACTTATTAATACCTTCATTTTTTAATAGAATTCTCTTGTTGCCGAGAGAGAGAGAGAGAGAGAGAGAGAGAGAGAGAGAAAGAGAGAGAGAAACATGGCTATAGATTTGTGTGCTTTATCAGACACAGACTTTACCCTTGACTTTGAAATGATACACTGAATTTTTTTCATGTTTATTTCCCAGTAACTAATGTGTCACATCTATCAAATGATATTTCTTTATATGCCTCTTTTTTTTCTTATCCTCTCAGAAGCTTTTCCAGGAATCCCTCTCAGGGAATACTAGTGAGTTGATGCTTAGCCTTGATTTCTTACTTGGTACAATGCCTTTTCAACGTTTGCAAATAAAACAAGGATGACGTGCTTGCATTATAAAATAAAGCCAAACTACCTACCCCTGTGGAAATAATTGTTTTCTCTTTATTTTATGTGAAATACTTTCAAATTCCTTAGACAATGCCAATGGTGAAAGTCTTATAGCTGCCAAGGTAAGAAGAAACGAGAAGGGAAAGATAGAGTGCCCGCCATATGCCCAGATGATAAGGTGGGTCCTTCACATACATCATTCCTTGCTAGGAAGTTTAAAGGGCTTGCTGCTCGCATCTTGCTTATATGGCAATTGCCATGAGACAGAAGAGCAGAGTAGGCCCCGAAGTAACAAAATTAAGTAATTGATGAATTATCTGAGTCCCCATCAAAGAGAGAAAATATGCCTTGTAAAACCTTATTTACAGTCTGAGAGGGAAATTGCAAGACTTCCTCCAGCGCTGTCCTCTTCTTGTCAGTCTTTCAGCGGTTTTGTTATTTAAAGTACTTTCATTAACTGTAGTGTGTGGCATCTTTGCTATCAATATGGGAAATATTAAAAGAAACAAATATACTTGTCGTTGCCACTTTTTAACTTATAAATTCTCCCCGGACTGTGTAGTTAATAGATCTATAAGCACAAAAGCAGGGTGTTAAAAATTGCCTCAGCTAAAAGCAGGTATAAGGAGAGAACAAGGATTATGCAGCATTCTACAGACAAATTGTGTGATTTGAAGAGGAATTTGAGGAGGAGGTGTGAAAATTTGCTCTTTTTTTTTTTTTTTTTTTTTTTAAAGAAGACTCCCAACAGATGCTTTGAGACTAAAAAACCTTTTTCAGTTGCATGCAGTTTCTGCAGAAAGGTTGAATTCATAGAGCAGTATCCTAATATGGACAACTTTGTGGCCAGTACCAGGTAATGCTGCAGAGCACCAAAGGTTTGCATAGGGGACATAAAATTCTGACTCTGAAGGTGAGTACATTCTATGATGTAATAAAGGCAGTCACACGTTTATTCTGATGAAAATGGCTTAGGAAGAGTTAATTAACCTGGGGTGGCTCACATATTTATTTAATGCAACATTATAATGGACCAATAGTTGGGACAGGGGTTCTTAATTCTTTAAATATGAAGTGACTATTCCTCCTCTACTCACAGTGCTCCCCTCCAGCAGTGGTGGCTGGCTTGGTGGATGGATGTTGGTTTCACTGTGCCATTCAGCAGCTAGTAATTCCATCCCCATTTTCTGCTCCTCTGCAGAGATCCAAGCCTGACCTTCAAAAAAAAAAAAACACACACACAAAAAAACAAACAAACAAACAAAAACTGGAGAAAGAATCTTGGTCTTGAGATCTCTCTTGGCTTCAGTGTAGATGCCATGGAGATAATTTCTTACTCTTGAAAATAACATCTATATCTATAATGTAAGGTAGTTATATCTACAGATGGATATTGGAAAATTTGTTAAAATTTTGAAGAATGATTTGTACACTTGTAACAGGGAATTAATACACTATACTACTTATATTAATCTTAGTTGATTTTGAACCCAATGTATTACCTGATTTTTTTCCTCTCTTGAAACTAGAATTTGCATGTTGGAAGTTTCAGTATATTGCAGGAAGCCACTGCTTGTGATACTGTCACAAGAGTACATCAAGGAACAGAAGGCTGATGACTTTGGGCTTTAGCAGGGCTGATGCTAAGCACCCTTTGTTTATGTTGAGATAGTGATGGCTCAAGGCTATTCCCTTTGATATGCTTGTATGCATTGCCAAAGGGCAAATGTGTATTCAAGTGAATAAAAAGCAAATGGGGCCCAGAGGTCAGTGTGCCTCTCCAAGAGGTCTCCACCTGCCTCCCCAATGCCTTCTAAATTCATATTTTTTTGTATAGCATTTTTGTTTGTGTGTCAGCTCCTCCTTTAGATCCTGAACCCCACTATGAAGGTTGCAGCAGTATACTTTACAGGAATCTGCAATTTCAGCTTCTGTATGTACCTAAGAAGTAGCCTCACTCCAAGACTCCCAGAATTCATGTGACATTGTATGCATTGGGAAATTAATGTCTTATTTGAGTCAGTGGAATTCTTAGTAGTTTCCAATAGGTCTGTCTTATATTCTCTAGCTAGCTTCTCAGGTTCACTGCTAGGGTTAGATCTCCATTACACATTTTAGCAATTTCTTTTCATTTCCAGAATATTTTTCATTTTTCCTTTTCATTTTTTCCCCAGTTATGTCAAGCATACATACTCTTAACACCAAATGATAAAATGTGGCAAAGATAATTATATAGCTGACTGCTTTTGCTAGAGAACAATTATACCTCCTAAGAGTTCTGATGATTATGCTTATATTCTGCCAGAGCATAATTTAATTTAGAAGTGGGCCTTTGACAGTGACTCTTGGTTCATATTCAAGAGCTTTAGAATTTAAATCTATAGTAACTACCACCTACATTTGAAGATTCAAGTGAGAAGCACACACAGAGTATGTATTACTTGCTGCCTTTACTATACTACTCTTCTGATAAAAGGGTGTCCTATTTGCTTTTTGGCTCAGTGCTAAAAAGTTTCAGTTCTGACATCTAGATTATCATTAAACAACTCATTTTACAACTATCCAGTCTCTCCTTTATGACTTCTGTCCATTCCACCTTCAGTTCTAATCAAACGGTCTCTTATTCCATTACATGTCCTTCAAATCCCCAAACTCCAGCCTTGGCCTATCTCCTCCTTACAAAATCTATTTTGGATGGCTGTCAACTGTACTCCCTCTGCCTGTTCAAATCCTGCAGGTACTTTTAAAGCCAAGCTTAACATTCCGACTGTATAAACATACTTATTAAATTCATCCAGCTTCAGAATCACCTTTCCCTGTTGCTGGAACCTTCCAATGTCAGTGCACACACTATGCACCATGCTTGTAGGGCTTTATCGTTGATTTGGCCTCTTCATTGGTACCTGGCTTCTTTTGCGTGTGTATTTGTTTTTCCAGAGAAGGATCCTCACACCTATTTTTTTTGCATCTCTCACAGCACCTTGTAGAAATATTTGGTACACTATGAGTTTGGAGCATTCTCATTGAATGGATTTTCATCAAACCATGAAAAAAGACTGTCCAGTAAATGACATTTTTATTAACCTTTTATAACTCTCACAAACATAACTTTTTTACTAAATTTTTAGTATTAATCTGAAAGTGAGCAAAATAATAAAGATGATGTATAAAACCTTCAGTTTCTAGGAAATTTCCTAGTGTTAGATACTAGATACCTGCCTCTTTCATACATCATTTGTACTCAATGGGGAGAACCAGCATTGAGAGTAAAGCCAGAGCTTTATCCAAATATTGTTTCTCAGCAATATTAATGAAAACAAATGAATGCATGGAACTGAGATATTTAGCTATGATTGGGGACAAAGAAAACTTTTCATTTTAAGCCTCATATCTTTATCATTATTCTGATCTAAGTATTTACATACTGATAGTTCAAATCAAAGGAAATTTTACAAGAAAAAAATTGTGTATACATTAATAACATTAAATTTGCATTCATAGACATTAGCACAAAGGAAATACAAACCTGTATGAGGGCATCCTATATAATAAAAGCCTAATATGCTAAGTGTCCAACCATTGGATTGACCATTGGACAAGTTGCTATGACACACTGACCACCAGGGTGCAGATGCTCTGACCAGTAGGTTAGCTTGCTGCTGGGGTCTGGCCAATCAGACTGTGTGAGGTGGGCCAGACATGTCCTGGAGCCCTCCTGTGGTCCCTCCCTCGCTGGCCAACCTCCTGCATCCCTCCTGGCCCTGATCATGCACCAGTGGGGCCCCTCGGCCTGGCCTGTGACCTCTCACAATCCAGGGCCCCTCAAGGGATGTCCGCAGGCCAGGCTGAGGGACCCCAATGGTGCACTAACCTGTGCACCGCGCCTCTAGTATAATAATAATTAATTTTAAAATGTCATAGAACCATACTTTTTAACCATCTGTGTTTGAAAAGACCAGAATTTTTATTTCCTATTGATCATGGATTGATGCTTTTATAAAATACAAAACCATGCTCATGGATACCATGGTAATGTTAAATTGCTATACAATGTTCCAAATGCTTACTCTCTCTCTCTCTACTTATTTCATGGGTGCGTGACAACACAGGCATCATGGGTGCCAACAATCTATAGGCCATGCTTTGAACAGCAGAGTCACGGACTTCACTGTAACAAAAGAATTGCACGAGAAAAGCAGCTGCTATGTCAGCTCACAAATAGGAAAAAGGAAAACTGTAAAAATTATATTTGGTTATATTAGTAAAGAAGCACTTGGCAATAAAGGTGGGATAGTTGGGAACCTATAGAAGACATAGTCCCTTAGCAGTAGTGAATGCAAATGTTTTGGGTAGCAAATTCAATTCACTCAGTGCAAAATGAAATGGACCAACAAATCTAGAAGATTCTGCCAATTTTTCTTGTGGCAAGTAATTTTTCAAGACATCAGATAAAAAACCCAGATTAAGCTGACTAGTCAACAGCAGATAGAATTCAGTTATATAAGTGAATAATTCTAAACATCCATTGGTGGTGACTAACGGGTTTGGGCCCTGACTTTCTACAGCCTTTCATTCTCTTCTCCACTCTCATTATGCATTCTGTGATGGTGACCAAGGGCATAAAATTAGTAACTAGGGGACAGAGATGAACAAATGTCTGGGCAGGTATCCCAGAATGGCCGCCTTGGAGTGTGGTCAATACCCAGGGTATCTGATCTTCAACTTTGCAGGTACAGAAAGCAATATTTGTGAGTGTACTTTGGGTTGAAGGACATTGGTTCACACTAACAACTATGCAGCATTCAGAAAGAACTTATTTGTAGACCAGAAGGCCAGGTGTTGTTTTTTTTTTTTTTAATTTTTATTATTTATTTATTTTTGAAAATATAAATTTCAAATATTTTTTATTTCTTCAAATTTGTTGTTTATCAGGAATGACTGAAATAAAAAATATAAATGAGTCCCATCATCATGATCATGAAAATGGCTTTAAGAGACAACTGGTCAGATGAATATTATTGCTTCCCATTTTCAACCAGTAAATAGTTGCCACTGATAAAGAGACAACCAAAAGTCTGTCAAGTATGCTGAAGATATGTTACATAATACGTGCCTGTTCACGGGGACTGGGGGAGGGAGGACTCGGAAATAATTTATGTGAACTTCTTGATTTCATCATATAACACAAGCACAAAAGCACCACCAATGCCTCTGAGAACACTGGACCATGCATCCTTTGAAAAAAGCTTTGCCTGCTTCATCACGAGCAACCTTTCTCCTGCAATGGAGTGTGCCTGTGTACACGATATCAGTTCCTTTGCCCCTGATTGCATCATCACACAGCGACAGTGTCAAATGGATAGGAAGTCAACCCAACCACTGCTGTGATGGACTTTGCAATCATCCACCTGATGAAGATGTGAGTCTTCTTGAGATCTGGAAGCATTCCCTTTGCAGTGTCATAGACACCGAAGTAGGCAGCTCGGTAGATGACATTGCAACCTTGGTATAGGCCTCTAATCCCATCAGATTTGTAGATCTTAACCAGGTAGTCACCGAGGCCTTTGAATTCCCTTTCAGCTCCAGTTTTGCCACATCAGCTGCTCAACAGGTACAAGCAAAATCAAGAGGATACGCGAAACACAAGGAAGTGGCCCCAGTGGCACCACCTAATGCCAGATTCCTTGCAAAGTATCACCCAAAATGGGCTCTCTTGCCCACACCACCCAGGAAGATCTGCTTGCATTTGTCTTTGAAGACTAAGTTGAGAGCCTGGGTGGGGAAGTATCTGATGACATTGGCCAGCATGGCAATATTCCTTGCTCCTGGGGGATACGAACCACACAGTCTACAATGCCCTTGCATTGCTTATCTGCAGTGATTTGCTTGCTGACATGCTGCACCTACAGCAGCAGCTTGACCCGCTCAATGGGTGCTAACGCTGTCTTGGAGATGGCTGTGGCCACTCCACCTGCCAGGAAGTGTTTGGCAAAGGACATGGCGGCATCTGTCATGTTGAAAAGAAGAGGGTGACTGCAGGCTTGGAACTGTAACTGGCTGAACTCTGGGGCTCTAGCCAGAAAGCCAGGTTATTAATTAAGGGGGAACTGAATGGTCAATAAACTCACAATTTTGTGTAAGCTAGTGGGTGCGTTTTCTTCTGATGGATATACTATAGGGAAAACCAATAGAAATTGGAAGGGAGTTGATGAGCATGATATTGGAACATTAGAAAATGGAATGTCCTGTGTTATCGACCTATACATAATATAAATATTTAATGCATTAATTTCGCCTCTTCTCCGTGCATGCACAGACACACACACACGCACACACACACACACACGCACACACTCACTCACTCACATCAGGTTGTTTGTATTCTATTGGAAATTCCAGAGACATGCTGATAAGCTTCAGTTTCACTATCTCTTTGGAATCTCACACTGATAACTCATTCTTAGACCTTGTTAATGACATTGAATTGGTTATATTTGTCTTTAACATTTAGTTAAAAATTTACTAAGCATTCTTTGACTTTGAAAAGATTCTGTCATTTAATAAATTGTGCAGTGAGATAATCTCTACACAGTAAGTATGAATTTCACTATTTGGTCCTCAGGGGACAATATTGATTGTTCCCAAGTTCTTTGCAGACTTCAAAAGTGTTGGTAGCATGACTATTTCATTTTTTAAATAAATTTGTGCATCTGTGTGTATCTAGGTCCTTATATTGTATAATCATAAATGTTCTTATGATTTTCAGCACAACATATGAGCCTTATTCTCCACTGCTCATAGTCAACTTTCTATCAGATTGCAAATTTCAACTTGATTTTGTAAAAAGAAAGAAAAATTTTATTGCTCTGACATAAAATGTGATTAATAGGTTCTCAGATTGTTTTACATATGTATAATTACATGATTAAAAAAACTCTTATGCCCCAATTGCTAATTAATATTAGGACAGTAAAAAAAAAAATAAGAAAATAGTAACAGCAAATTTACCACATCTAACTTAGATTTTGTTACTTTAAGAATAATGTAGGGAAATTTCTACTATGGCAAGTCATAAATTGAAATCATTACTTGTGATATGGTGAGTTCTTACTCTATGTAAAGTAAGTTTTAAAAAATATATGCATATCACAATATATGTCTATCAAATTCCTGAATATATATGTATTTATATGTATGTACAGAGAGAAGTATGTACATGTGTCTTTATTTTCCAAACTCATGTTGCAATTAGTATACATGAGAAACTAAAACATCAGAGTGCACTTATTAAAAGGCCCCAAATAAACAACGAAACTGAATAGACTTGTTAAGTCTAAAAACAATATTTTAAATTCTCCTTTTATAGATCAATGGAACAGAACACATAGACCTGCAGCCAAAATACAATCTATGAAAAGAAAAACAGCTAAATTAGACCTTATAAAAATTAAAAACATGCTCTGAGACCATATAAAGGGGGGGGAAAAAGACAAGATATGGATTTGGAAAAGATATCTGCAAACCGAATATCCAACAAAGGATTGATATCTCTAGAATATAAAAAGAACTCTTGAGCTCAAAAGTGGGAAAACATCATTCAAATAAAATGGGTAAGACACTAACATACATTCTGCCAAAGGGGACATATGAATGGAAAATGGGAACATCATTACTTACCAGATAAAGGCAAATTAAAACTTCAATGAGCTATTACTGCACATCTATTAGAATGACAGGAAAAAAATGGAGACATTAAATGCTGCTAGGATAGAGAAACACAGTTGGTGAGGATGTAAAATGGTACATTCTGGAAAACATTTTAGCAGCTTCTTATAAAACTAAACATGCAATTGCAATACAAGACAACTCAGTGATCGCACCCATGGGCATTTGCCCCAGAGAAATGAAAACTAGATTTACACCAAGAACTAGACACAAGTGTCCATCACAGCTTTATTCATAGTAACTCCAAACTAGAAACAACCCAGATGTTCACCTTCAATAGGAAAATGTTAAACAAAAATTCACATAACAATTTTGAAATAACAAAAAATTAGAAATGCAGAACATCTTAGTTGTCATCATGGCACAGGAGCTGGAAGGAGGGAATAGTGGAGTGGGGCTCACAAAAAGGTGGGTGTGGTTTTCAAAGAGAAAGCCAAGGGCACAGAACTAGATTGTGAAGGTAAAATATAAAGCCTATGCACATGATAAAATTGTACAGAAATGAACACACAGACACACAAATGAGCACAAGTGAACAAGGGGAAATCTCAGCAAGATTGGTGGTTTGTCTCAATGTTAATATCCTAATGACAATATTGCACTATAATTTCCTAATATGTTACCAATGGGAGATTGGGGAAAGGGTGCATAGGACCTTTCAGTATTATTACTTACAGATGCTGCGAATGTACAATTATTTCAATAAATGTTTCAATTATTTAAAAAGTCCTTTTGTTGTTGATTTCCTTGAGAGGTGCCATTTTCAGTTGGTGTTTCCATTGAATAGAAGGAAATGGTTGCCTTTGGTCAAGGCTGGCCCTCAGTCTTTGGTCAGATTTTACAGTAGGGCTGTGGTCACATATGGACTTGTAACCTGCCCATCTAACACAGCCTAGCCTTGACATCATCCTCTTGAAGCTAGCTATCCAAGAGAAGTATACAGATGTATTTATAGGTGTGTTTTTTTATTGTCTAATGTTTTACATATGTCCCCCTTTTCCCCAGTTGACCACCCCCCAGCCATTCCCACCGTCCCAGTGTTTGTGTTCATTGGTTATGCTAATGTGCATGCATACAAGTCCTTTGGTTGCTCTCTAACCCCTCTCCCCTACCATTTCTCTCTGGATCTATTCTTGTTCATCAAATGATGTTGGTCATTGTATCCCACATATGAGTGAGATCATGTAATATTTATCTTTCTCCGACTGGCTTATTTTGCTTAGCATAATGCTCTCCAGTTCCATCCATGCTGTTGCAAATGGTAAAAATTTTCTTCTTTTTTATAGCTACATAGTATTCCACTGTGTAGATGTACCACAGGTTTTTTAATCCACTCTGCTAATAGGCACTTAGGCTGTTTCCAAATCTTTCTTTTTCTGCCAGGTTCCCAAAAAGATCCTGTGAAGAGCTTCCTCTCTCTGTGTAGGCCAAACCCTAAGCCCTGACTGTCTCAACAGGCCCATATTTTGATTGAACTGTCTAGTGGTGCACTCTCAGTATTAGCACTACATTTCTTTTTAAAAGTATATGAACACTTGAGTGTGTTTTCAAGAGTCCATAAGTGTCTGAGCCCATTAATTTCATCCCAAATCAGAGTGTATTTTGTATTTTTAAAACCATAATAAGTGCAAGCCTATTCTCAACACTTTCATGATAATAATTTTAAAAAATCCTTGTCTCTGATCCTACAATACAGACTTTGAAATGTTTAGAAAAAATTTCCTGCAATAATAAATACAACTGCAGAGTAAGCCTGCCCCAAATAATGCAATTAGTGTGTCTCGTTACACATATTTCTTCTATTGCACAACCCTCAACACTCTTCTTTTTTCTCTTATCTCATGAAGAAGAAAAAAATATTTTCTTGAATAATGTTCTATTCTTCCCACTTAGAAACAGTGGCATGGCTTCTCCCAGAGGTTCCTCCAGGGCTTCAAGGATATCAGGCAGCCCAGCAATTAGGCAGACTTCTTTGCCTTGAGAGTTCCTGTTATAATGTTGGATGAAGTGTCCTCCGTAGGGCAGGCTGAAAACTAAGCTAGAGGTGATGCCAACTGCTCCTGACTTATCACCAACTCAAGTGGGGAGAACTAAGACTACCTCGCCATTCCCTGCTCAGCATTTACTTTGCTTTGATGATCATCTGGAATCTTTCATCTCCTCAATGTGGCCCTGTTTTTTGGCCTTTTATTGAAGTTCAGATGCCTAAGCTTTGATCCTAAAACTTGGGGAGTGGGGGAGCTTCAGTGCTTTGCAATTTCTTGGTGGGATACTTCTCTGGTCCCTGCTTCCTCTCTAGTGAACCTTCTAACCTGTTCATCCCAGTGGGCTCCTGGGAGCTGACCCATGTGGCCACCAGGGCAAGTCCTCCAGACTTTCATTCTAACATAACTTCAGTATGTAAGGAAACTAGAACAAAAATACTGCATAACTGCCACCTCCTATCTCTGCCGACCCTAATGTCTTGTCTGTACAATTTCTCTGGTTCATTAAACACATGTGTGTATATGAAACTACCAGGAAGATATTTTATAAATGAATATCGATATTTCCCCTTCCAGTGTAATTAGATATTCTGTTTCAATCTAAGGCGCTTATTATGCCAAAAAGGAATAATGAAGCTTTCAAACATGCTACAGCTGGACAGATTTCAGCATTCTGCTCAGAAAGAAAAATCAGACCTGCCCACCCTCTAAGCTTTAGAAGGAGGCTGCAGAGTGGGGAAAGGAGCAGCTTTAAAGAAATCTGGGTCTAAAAAAGAAAGCATGAGGTGTTAGCTGCTTATTGTCTAAAATTTAAAAAGACAAAGCAGCATGCAAATGAAGGATAAATTGGGACAGATGAGTAGATCCCTCTACTGTTTAGAAAAAAACCCCCAGCTAAACTCATATATGGTTTTATCCACTTTGTTCCCATCTCTGGAGTCACAGAGAACACTAATAGGCTTACAAGGTGTGCAGAGAATTTTGATTGCACAGTAGGAGAAAGATGTTGAAACTCAGCTCCAAGGATGTTGGCACTGCCCCAAGCACAGCAGAGTTGCTGAAAGGAGGGATCTATTTGGAACCAGAGAGGTCCTGCAGAGACTCAATGTTAATCTGATGCAGATTCAAGAGAGCTAACATAAATGGGTTGCAAAAAGATTGTGTAGGAAGCCTGCTGCCCCTGAGAGTGGGCTGCAGCTACTCAGAGGTATGGGCTGTGGGGGGTTGGGCTTCTCTAAGGGCAAGAGAGCCAGGCATGGGGTATTAGACACTGGACTGTCATCTGGCTCCCTGATTTGACTGTGTAATATGGGCTAAATTATTTGACTACTCTAAGCATCTGTGCCCTTTCCTTAAAATGGTTATGAACTACTCTACTAGGTTGATGTGGAAATTAATTTAGAAGGACTATAAAATGCCCAGCACGTGGTGGTGATCAATAAATATGAATCCCTTCCCTAGACCTGTTTCTTTAGCATACAGCCCATCACCTAAATCAGTATTTCATTAACTCATGTCAAAGATACTAGAATAACTTTCTATTTTAGAAAGAACTTAGTATATACTTTACATTCCTATTGGAAAATTGAGTGAACACTCATTAAGAACATGTAAACCTAGACTTCCTGATGAACTTTGCATTAGAGAGTTGACTAAAGGGAATGCACCAGCCAATCCCCCTTTTTTATCTTTGGGTGCCCAATTCTGGAATTTTTCTCCTCAGGAACCTTGATTTAATTATTCAGCACAGAGCACAGAGGAGCCATGATGCTTTAGCCATGGGTGAACTGGCCTCTTGAGAAAGTTGGAGTGAGTAGAGCTATGCCTCTCCTGTCCTTTCTGCTCCTCCAGGACGGGCCTTAGTGGGCATGAGGAGGCTGATATGCATGGATGAAGTGAGGATGCAACCAACTCCCTGTAGAGTCTTACCCAGCTCACATCTCAGTTCCCTCTAGGAAGAAGTATACAAAACAACAAATGTTTATAAAAAGACATTTGAAAAAACAAAATTAATAATTTGCCAAAATAACCGAATAATGATAACATCAACACTTATCTACTGCTGACCATGTGTCAGTCACTGTTCTAAGCATCCCATCTAATAAAATAGTAATATGTAAATTAACTGTCACTTTGTGATAAAGGTGACAGCACCCACAGCCAATAAGGAGGGAATATGCAAATTGATGTGACAAAGATGGTGGCACTGGAGGCTTGGCTTACTCTCCTGCTGGCTTGGCTTCCTTGGTTGCTCCATGGCCGCTGCCCAGACAAAGCCATAGTGGCAGGGCCAAGGCAGAGGCAGTTAAGGGTGATCAGGCCAGGAGGAGAGGACAGTTGGAAATGAGCAGGCGAGCAGGAGGGTGTCAGTTGGGGCCAAGCAGGTCAGGAGGGGGGGCAG
>PVJC01025693.1:0-24566 GCA_004026665.1 Murina feae | reverse complement strand
CACACACACACACACACACACACACACACACACACACACACAAAAGGCGCCTGGCAGACTGGGGCCATCATAGGACATCCACTGAGGGGTCCCAGACTGTCAGAGGGCACAGGCCGGGCTGAGGGACTCCCTCCACCCTGAGTGCACAAATTTTTGTGCACCGGGCCCCTAGTGTATCTATAAAATCCACCTCTTTGGTTTCATGTTGCAGTAGTTTGTTCTTTTTAATTGCTATGTATCGATATACCACAATTTACTCATTCACCTCATGAAGGGCATTTGAACTATTTTCTGTTTGGAGATATTATGAATAAATTTGCTATGCATAATCATACATTCTTTTATTGAACATATGTATTCATTTCTCTTGAATGTCATTGGTTATTGACAGGTACACTGTTTAATTTATAAACAAATGAAATTTTCTAGTTTTTTTTTTATTTCTACTTTAATTTCAATGTCACTGGAAAACATATGTTAAATTATTTCAATCCTTTGACATTTGCTGATATTTGCTTTGATTCCAATATATGGTCTATTTTTATAAATATTCTATGTTCATTTAAAAAGAATGTCTATTCTGCAATTGCACAGTACGATGTTATACAACTGCAATTAGTGCCAATTAACTTGGTTCCTCTTTTTTTCATATCTTATATGTATTTCCTCATTTTTTTTATTATTAAAATCTCTAGTTAACTATGTTTTTTTTCTATTTCCTTTTTGTTAACCCTTATATAGTCAATATTTATTTTTAAACTGTGGTATGATGCCGAGAATATGGGCTATTAGATGTTCCTATTGAATTGACTTTTTTCATTATAAAATGTAGCACTATCTCTGGCAATATTTTCCTATAAAACTATTTTATCTTATGTTACTAAAGCCACACCTACTTTATTTTAGTTAATATGTTAATAGTATATTTTTTCAATACTTTTTTCTTTTTAATATGTTTTTATGGATTTCAGAGAGAGGAAGGGACAGAGAGAGACAGAAACATCAATGATAAGAGAGAATCATTGATTGGCTGCACCATGCACATTCCCCATTGGGGCTGGAGCCCAAAACCCAGGCATGTACTCTGATGGGGAATGGAACTTTGACCTCTCGGTTCATGGGTCATTGTTCAACCACTGAATCACACCTACTGGGCAATACTTTTGCTTTCAATATTTCTTTCTGAAGATATTTAAAGTGTTTTTCCTATAAGTTTATGTAATTACCGTATAAGCCAACATGACCACCTTTCTTAACTGGAGTATTTAGTCCAGATGAATTTCAATTAATTACTCATATACTTAGGTTTACTTGCAAGTCTACTACTGTCTTGCTGTTTGTTTTAATATTTTTTCTCTATGTGTTTCTTTTTTTTATTGCCTTCCTTAGAACAAATCAAACTTTTCTAAATTATTCAATTTTTTTCTATTATCAGCTTTTAAATTATACAGTCTTTCATTATTCTCTGGGCAATAAAAAACTTACATTTTCCTGTTTTAAAACTGAATTTCTCTGACTTGCTTTTATAAATTCTGGGTATCTTCTGGAACAATAAATACATTGCTCTATTTTCTTGAATATATTAATTGCATTCATTTTAAAAGTCTTTTCTGAAAATATAAATATGTGAGTCATTGTTATGTTTCTTCCTATTATATGCTTTATTTAAAACTAGGGGCCTGGTGCATAAAATTCATGCACTGGGGGGAGGGGGTGCGTTCCTCAACCCAGCCTGCCCCCTCTCACATATTGGGAGCCCTCAAAGGGTGTCCTACTGATGGCTTAGGCCTGCTCCATGCTCCCCTTAGGGAGCAGGCCTGAGCAGCAGTCTGGCCTCCCTTTGTGGGAGGAGACCAGGCTAATCAGGGGAAGCCACCAACCCCATCATCCCGCTGCTGCAGCCATTGCCAGTCACTGCAGCCACCAAGGTATTTTCATTAACACGGACTCCAGTCCCTTCACCATGAAAAAAATGACAACTTCCTTTAGGCATTTTCAAGATGTGTCTTTCATAGGATATGACATTTATTTCTTTATTTATTTTTTATCCTCCCCTGAGGATATGTTTCCATTGATTTTTAGAGAATGTGGAAGAGAAAGGAAAAACAGAGAGAAACATCAAAGTGAGAGGAACACTTTGATTGGTTGCCTCCTGCGTGAACCCTGACGTGGGCCCTGGCCAGGGAGGAGCCTGCAACCTAGGTACATGCCCTTGGTCAGAATTGAACCCAGACCCTGCAGTCAGCAGGCTGAGGCATTATGCACTGAGCCAAACCGGCTAGGGCAGGATATGACATTTCTTAGCCTTCCAGCAGTGGACCTTCATTTTTTTTCTCTAGGAGTGCAGTGGAAAAATCCCAGATCACCTTTTTGGATTCTTATTATCCAAGTTACTAAGAATATTACCAGTGGCATACAGGGAGCTTAGCCAATGAGTGGTCAGAAAAGGTGTTTCCTCTGTAGTTCACTCCAATCACCAGCTCTACTCCTGCCCCTCCAATCCCAGCTCCACCCCTGCCCAGGCCTGTAACCTCTGGCCAAGGCTGCAGGCCTGGGCAGGGGACCCCCAGACCCCTCCTTTGCCAGCTCCACCAGTGCCCTGACCCCTGCGATCGCAGGCTCCACCTCTGCACCTCCAATCACTCGCTCTGCAGAGCCCAGGTCTCTGCGACCTCGGGCTTTGCCCCTGCCCAGGTCTGAGGCCTCTAACGAAGGCCTCTGGCTTGAGTTGTTCTGCCCCTTGGCCCCCTCCTCCTGCCTCCCCTGCCACCTGCCTGGCAAACAGACCTAACCACTTTAGTGGTGGAGCTGAGCTGGACTGGGCGCCTCCATCTTGTGTCCATGGGGGAAGCCATCTTGTGGCTATGGGGGTGGCCATCTTTGTCACAGAGTGATGCCTAATTTGCATATTACTCTTTTATTAGATAGGATATTGTTGAAGTTATTTAGAGTTTGGGGTGGAACACTTATTCTCCTATAGACTTGCTTTAGTTTCTGATAGGCCTGGGCTATTTGGATTTTGCTCTCAGTCCTAGAATATAACCTTTCAGGACCTCAAGGGAATGCCTGAGGTTTACTGTGCCTAATTTGAAAGGATTTGAACATCCATGTACAAGTCCCTCACACAAGACTACTGTCTATCAGCTCTTCAACCTCCAACTGCTGCTATCTTCTTGGTTTTGTGAAATCTTTCTCTATGTTTGTGCAGCTTAGGAGGCAAACCCTTAAAGGGAAATCATACAAGGATTTTTATCTTCCCTCCTCCATGGAACCATTCTTTCTGGAATTTTACCTCTCTGGAAATCCTTTTGTTTGCATCCTCATCCCAGTGAAATTGATGCTTTTTGTTTGTGCTCTGTTCCCCTGCTTAGCTGCTCTGCAGTATCATGTCTGTATGTCTGTCTCCCCTCTTCTCTCTCTCTTCTTGTGTTTTTTTTTATTGTCCAGTGGGTTGATCCAATAGTTCAATAGCAGCTACTTTGTCATGCACAGAATAGGTACTTCTGGGCTACTGTTTTGAAAATATTAGTGTGTTCCCCTCAGACGAGAGTTGTAGTTTAATAGTAGGTAGACTTTACTGCCTTGTCAAATAGTGTTAATGAATATGGGTTCTAGTACTATGGTGATATTCAGGGAAACTGGTGTTGCTTCTGGGAACTTTATGGACAGCTATGACCACAAGGACAGTGTTCAGGTGAGACATACATGTAAAAGCCTCTTGATCTCATGTTTCTAGGATTTTGAGAAAGAGAAGAGTGAGAAAGAGAATGAATAAATGAACTTGAAATAGAGTAAGACCTTTGTAATTATTTGGAAAATGCATGTCAAATAAAGACCATGAAATCAATTAAACATTTATGGAGTACTTGGGTATTTAGTGATTTTTTTAGACACAATAGTAGAACTGGAAGATTTTTATTTTAAGGTATTTGTCTACACCAAGTTAATAGTGTTTTTGAAATGAAAAAGATAAAATGACAGGTTACTGGACTTATCATGGTGATCACCTCATAAAGTATATAAATATTGAATCATTATGTTGTATACTTGAAACTAATATAATATTGTATGTCAACTATACTTTGATAAAAAGAAAAAAGCACTGCCCTGACCACTTTGGCTCGGTGGATGGAGCATCGGCCTACAGACTGAGGAGTCCCAGGTTCGATTCCAGTCGGGGGCATGTATCTTGGTTGCAGGCACATCCCCAGTAGGGGTGTACAGAAGGCAGCTGATCAATGTTTCTTTCTCATCAATGTTTCTAACTCTATCCCTCTCCCTTCTTCTCTATGAAAAATCAATAAAATATTTTTTAAAAAAGAAAAAAGTACTTACCTTTGATAAAAGGTAAAAAAAAATTAAATGGAAAATAGCAATTCATAATAGTAATAAGATTTCTGAAAGACGTACAAAGTAGAATTCAGTAAGTATATATCAGACTTAAACCTATCTCCTTTTAAAATAAGCTAAAGCAAATAAAACAATCAAGATATTCAGTTCCAATTATCAACAGGATTAAAATTTTAGATTTGTGCACTTTTCAAAAAATAACTGTTGCCAGCTTGCCCTTTATCACATGGGGTGGCAGGATGGAAAACACAAATTTGCACGGCCTAAACAATACATTATGATTAAAATGATAGTTTTCTGTATTTCTTTTTTTCTCCTATTATCAAATTCTAGGGTTTTGTTGGATGCTGGTTAATGGCATTTTAGACTTAGTACTGAACACAATTTTTGAGGCCATGGAGTTCTCAGGAATGTTTGAAGATTAAAACTTAATTCCATTTATACATGGTTTCATCCCAGATTTACTGAATCACAATCTCCAATTATTTTCACCAATGTCTATAAACATTTCTGACATAGATCCAGGTTTAAAAACAACTGTTTTAAACTAGGAATTACAGCTTATCACTTCTTAATTTGCATAGTGGCATTCAAATTGAACACAGATAAATTATAAAGAGAACAGCAAGAAAACCCCAGAGGAATTAGAAGAAGGAAATAATAAAGATCAGAGAGAAAATAAATGACATAGAAACTAAAAAAAAACAAAACAAAAATAAAAACAGTACAGAAGATCAATAAATCTAAGATCTGGTTCTTTGAAAAGATAAACAAGATTGATGAACCTTTAGCCAAACTCATCAAGAAACAAAGAGAGAAGATTCAAATATATAAAATCAGAAATGAAATCCTATGTAATAAAAGAGTAATATGCAAATGAGGCATCACTCCATCACAAAGATAGCCACCCCCATAGCCATAAGATGGCGTCACCCAGTCTAACTCAGCCCTGCCTTAGAAGTAATCAGGTCTGTTAGCCAGGCAGGTGGTGGGGTAGATGGGGGGACTGAGGGGTGGAGCAGGTTATCATAGGTGGCTGGGGGTCGCCTGCCAAGACCAGAGGCCTTTGCCAGAGGCCTCAGGCATGGGCAAGGGTGGAGCTGGTGATTGGAGGGATATGAGCATGCTCTACCCAGGCATAAGGCTTGGGCCAAAGGCCTCAGGCCTGGGCAGGGGCAAGACCAGAGATCACAAGGGCCTGAGCTCCCCAGAGCCAGCGATCGGAGGGGCAGGGGCAGAGCCTATGATCACAGGGGTCTGGGCACTTGTGGAGCTGGCAAAGCAGGGGTCTGTGGATCCCCTGCCAAGGCCTGCAGCATTGGCCAGTGGTTACAGTGGGGCAGGGAAAGAGCCGGTGATTGGAGGGGCAGGGGCGGAGTTGGCAATGCAGCGGCCTGAGGGTCCCCTGCCCAGGCTTTCAGCCTTGGCCAGAGGATGCCAGTGGGGCAAGGGCAGAGCCAGCAATGGCAGGGGGCAGGATCAGAGCTGGTGATTGCAGAGGCCTGGGCTCTGTAAAGTCAGCAATCAGAGGGGCTTGCAGGTCCCCTGCCCAGGTCTGCATCCTTGGCCAGAGGTTACAGGCCTGGGCAGGGGAGGAGCTGGTGATTGGAGTGAACTAAAGAGGAAACACCTTTTCTGACCGCTCATTGGCTAAGCTCCCTGTATGCCACTGGTAATATTCTTAGTAACTTGGATAATAAGAATCCAAAAAGGTGGTTTGGGGTTTTTCTACCACACTCCTGGAGACAAAAATGAAGGTCCACTGCTGGAGGGCTAAGAAATGTCATATCCTGCCCTAGCTGGTTTGGCTCTGTGCATAGTACCTCAGCCTGCTGACTGCAGGGTCTGGGTTCAATTCTGACCAAGGGCATGTACCTAGGTTGCAGGATCCTCCCTGGTCAGGGCCCACATTAGGGTTCATGCAGGAGGCAACCAATCAACGTGTTCCTCTCACTTTGATGTTTCTCTCTGTTTTTCCTTTCTCTTACACATTCTCTAAAAATCAATGGAAACATATCCTTAGGTGAGGATAAAAAAAAAAATAAAGAAAGAAATGTCATATCCTATGAAAGACACATCTTGAAAATACCTCAAGAAGTTGTCATTTTTTCATGGTGAAGGGACTGGAGTCCATGTTGATGAATTTACCTTTGTGGCTGTGGTGACTGGCAGTGGCTGCAGCAGCGGGATGATGGGGCTGGTGGCTTCCCCTGATTAGCCTAGTCACCGCCCACAAAGAGAGGCCAGACTGGCTTAGGCCCGCTCTCCAAAGGGAGCATGGAGCAGGTCTAAGCCGTCAGTGGGACACCCCTTGAGGGCTCCCAATATGTGAGAGGGAAAGGCTGGGCTGAAGAACCCCTCATCCCCAGTGCATGAATTTCGTGCACTAGGCCCCTAGTAGGCTATGTAACAATGGACACCACAGAAAAGCAAAGGACTATAAGTAAATACCATTAACAACTATATGCCCACAAACTAGACAATGTGGGTGAAATAAGCAAATTGCTAGAAACATACAATCTTCCAAAACTCAATCAGAAAGAATCAGATCACCTTACTAAGCCAATAACAATTGACAAAATTGAAGTAGTAATAAAAAAAAAAAAAAACTTCCAGCAAACAAAAATCCTGGATCAGGATGGATTTATAGGTGAATTTTACCAAATATTCAAAGAAGAAATAAAACCTATACTCCTCAAACTATTCCAAAAAAAATTTAAGAGGAAGGATCCTTTCCAAGCTCTTTTTATGAAAGCAGCATTATCTTAATTCCAAAACCAGATAAAAATACAAAAAGAAAGAAAATTACAAGCCAATATTCCTGATGAACACAGATGCTAAAATCCTCAAATTGGATCCAGCAATATATTAAAAAGGTCATAAACCATGACCAACTGGGATCTATTGCAGGAATGCAAGGCTGGTACAATATTCACCAATCAATAAATGTGGTACATCACATAAACAAATTATAAGATAAAAATCATGGTTATATCAATAGATGCAGAAAAAGCATTTGACAAAATCCAGCACCTATTTTGACAAAAACTCTCAGTAAAATGGGAAGAGAGGGATCATATCTCAACCTAATAAAGTTATATATGACAAACTTAGAGCCAACATAATAGTCAATGGGCCAAAACTAAAAGTGTTTCCCTTAAGAACAGGAATAAGACAAGGATGTCTGCCTTCACCACTCTTATTCAACACTAGAGGCCCAGTGCATGAAATTCATGCACTTGAGGTGTGTGTGTGTTGTGTGTGTGTGTGTGTGGGGGGGTTCCCCAGTCCAGCCTGCACACTCTTGCAGTCTGGGAGCTCTTGAGGAATGTCTGACTGATGGCTTAGGCCCGCTAATTCTTAGCACTGCTGTGGAGGTGGGAAAGTCTTCCACCACCACCACTGCACTCGCTAGCCATGAGCCTGGCTTCTGGCTGAGCAGTGCTCTCCCTGTGAGAGTGCCATGACCACCAGGGGGCAGCTCCTGCATTGAGCATCTGCCCCCTGATGGTCAGTGCGTGTCATGCAATCAGTTGTTTAGCTATTTGGTCAATTTGCATATTAGCCTTTTATTATATAGGATAGTACTGGAAGTCCTAGCCACAGAGATCAGACAAGAAGAATAAATAAAATGCCTCCAAATTGGAAAGGAGGAAGTAAAACTGTCTTTTTTCATAGATGACATTATATTATACATAGAAAATCCTAAGGACTCTGCAAGGAAACTACTAGACTTAATAAATGATTTCAACAAGGTAGCAGGATACAAAATCAACATCCAGAAACTGATGTCATTTTTATAAACCAAAAATAAACTCTCAGAAAAAAAAAACTAAAAAAGCAATCCCAGTTACCATTGCGACAAAAACAATAAAATAAGATAATTAGGAATAAACTCATCTAAGGAGGTAAAAGCCCTGTATTTGGAAAACGATAGGGCATTGGAAAAAAAAAGCGGAAAGTAGAAACAAATGGAAGTGTATACCATGTTCATGGATTGGAAGAATAAACATCATTAAAATGTCTATACTACCAAAGCAACCTATAGATTCTATGTAATCCCTATTAAAATACCAATGGCTTACTTCACAGAGCTAGAACAAATACTCCAAAAATTTATATGGAACCATAAAAAAACCAAATAGCTGCAGCAATCTTGAGAAAAAAGAATGAAGTAGGAGAGGGGATCACAATACCAGATATCAAACTATACTACCGAGCCATTATAACCAAAACAATCTGGTATTTACACAAGAACAGACATATAGACCAATGGATCAGAATAAAGACCCCAGAAATTGACCCACACCATTATGGTCAATTAATAGTTGACAAAGGAGGCAAGAACGTACAATGGAGTAAAGAGAGTCTCTTTAACAAATGGTGCTGGGAAAACTGGATAGACACATGTAAAAAAATAAAACTAGACCACCAATTTACACCATACACAAGAATAAGCTCAAGATGGATAAGATACTTAAATGTAAGGAATGAAACCATAAAAATCTTAGAAGAGAACATAGAAAGTAAAATCTGAGACATCTCACATAGCAGTCTGCATATGGGTGTATCTCCTAGTGCCAAAGAAACCAAGAAGAAAACAAACAAATGGAACTACCACAAAATAAAAAGCTTCTTCACAGCAAAAGAAACCACCATCAAAATGAAAAAAGAACCCACGACATGGGAGAACATATTTCCCAAGGATACATCTGATAAGGGATTAATATCCAAAATATAAAGTGTTCATAAAACTCAAGAAAAGGAAGACAATCCAATTTAAAAAATGATCAGAAGACATAGACATTTCTGCAAATGGACAAGAGAAATATGAAAATATGCTCAAAGTCACTAATCATCAGAGAAATGCAGATTAAAACCACAATGAGATATCATCTCACACCTGTCAGAATGGCTACCATCAAATAACAAGTGCTGGCAAGGATGTGGAGAAAAGGGAACCTTAATACACTGCTGGTGAGCATGCAGATTGGTGCAGTCACTATGGAAAACAGAATGGAGTTTCCTCAAAAAATTAAAAATGGAACTCCCATTTGACCCAGTGATCCCACTTCTGGAAATATATCCTAAAAACCCCAAAATACCAATTAGAAAAGACATATGCTCACCTATGCTCATAGCAGCTTTATAGCTAAGATTTGGATACAGCCCAAATGCCCATCAGTAGATGAATAGATAAAAAAGCTGTGGGAAATTTACACTATGGAATACTATGCAGCTATAAAAAAGCGGAATCTCTTATCCTTTGGGACAGCATGGATGGACCTGGAAAATATTATGCTAAGTGAAATAAGCCAATCTGAGCCAGACAAATAAATATCACATGATCTCACTTATTTGTGGAATCTAATGAACAAAATGAATTGACCAACAAAATAAGACCCGCAGCATGGAGGCATGAAACATACTAACATTCCTCGATGTAGGGTTGGGGGGATGAGAAGAGATAAACCAAAGAACTTATGTACTTATATGCATAGCCCATGGACACAGGCAATAAGGTAGTGAAGACCTGGGGTGTAGGTAAGGGCTGGGAGGCGGGGGTAAAGGTGGAGGGGAATGGGTGATATCTGTAATACTATCAATAATAAAAAATGTATTTAAGAAAAAAACAAATTAAACACAAAACATCCCTACCTGTTCAACTGCAGTCAGATATTTTACTAGTCAAAATGGTGGTGAATATACCTTTCCAACAATTCAATTAAATAGATAATTCTCAAGAAGAGAAGAAATCTTTATTTAGACTCTCATATTTATATGTGACTCAAATGAGAAGTAATTTTAATTTTTGATGCATTAGAAAATAATACAGAATTTCTGATCAGGCAATATGATTGTCTATGGAACTGAATCATTTCCTCTTAAAAGTAAGACTAGGTGCTGAACACAATAAAACATTTTGATTTCACAACAGTGCTTGTAAAAAAGGAAAGAAAATCTCAAGGTGCAAGAAGCAAATAGTGTCCTGAAAATGAAGGTAATAAACATGTGAACTTACGGTGTTGCTGCCCAAGGGGCTGTTATTATTCTGAGTTATGGAGGGACTTTTATAAAGCTTGTGGAAAGAAGGTCGGTAGGACTGTGAGCCCCTACAAATAGGAGCTAAAACTGAAATTCCTACATAAAACTAGGATCTCAAAAGGCTAAAATCTCAGCAAAAAGAACAAACTTTATGGCAAAGTTTACACATAAACACAGGGAATTGAAAAGGAAGTTTACTTGTTTTGATCTAGACTCTAGATAGAAAACAAGTATCCCTTGAAAATTTGAAGAGCTGAGTTTGGAAAGTCTTGCATGTTTAAATATTTGAACAATAATACCTTTGAAATTATAGAGCATAATCTGAAAAACAACACAAAATAAATATGGAAAATATTTGATAAGAAAAATACAAAAAAATAAAGTTAAAAAAATTGGTCCTTACTCAAAAAAAATTTGAGTAAGGACCAATTAGGACTTCTATAAATAGAACTGAATAACTGGGAGACAGATTTGATACATTATAGATAATTCTTTTTTTAAATTAAATCTTTATTGTCCAGATTATTACAGATGTTCCTTTTTTTTTTAATCCCCATAGCTCCCCTCCTCCCCGCCCCCCCACTGCACCCTGTGCCCTTACCCCACCACTGTCTTCATCCATAGATGTAAGATTTTTGTCCAGTCTCTTCCCATACCCCTCATGCCCCTTTCCCCCTGAGAAATGTCAGTCCCTTCCCTTTCTATGCCCTTGCTTATATTCAATTCTTAATGTCCATGGAAGACAGATTAAAGCAAATACTGCAGAAAGATCGATCACATACAAATGGGTAAGTAAATTGATAGAAACATTGCTCTTTTGCTTCCAAAAATGAAGACATAAGATTTAACATCTTGACATCAATCATCAGAAAACTAAGCCTCCATGTTTGAAAACAACTCTTTTCAGACATTGGGCAACTGGCTGGTTTTGGCCATGGTCAGAGAGAGGTGGAAACTAGACAGTATGTGGCAGTTTGATGGAGTTGAGAATTTGGAGATCAGTCAGTGTTAAGTGAGTCCACTGCAGATGAAATTTGTGGACAGAGTCCCAGAAAAGGAGATGGTTATACAGAAAAATTGCCCCAATTATCTGCCGTAGCTTCCCCTTGAGACTTTGCTAAGGACTGTGCCGCACATGCATAGTGTAAGACACTACAAACCCAGAATAAAGAATGACCAGGGAGTTGTAAGGAGAGCAATTCTCAGAGCCCACAGTGGGGAAGGTATTATTTCAGTCCAACCAGAGTGGAACCTTCTCAGTGGTCTTCAGGTCATTCAGGGGAGACCCAGCTGCACTGTGCCTCACCATTAGAGCTGCATTATCCTGAGTGTAAGGTACCTTATACCCACCTTAATAAAGTTTAACAGCAAAGCTCCAAGGTATCAAATTGATCAGTAAATAATGTTAAAAGAAAGCCAGCAGTCTTTGGAGTTAGACAACAAAATCCATAACTGTAACAAAGTAATCATCATTAATGTCCAGCATCTGATCAAAATTACTAGACATGACAAAAAGCAGGAATATATAACTCATAACTAGGAGAAAACTCAATCAATTGAAGCAGATACAGAAATGCCAGAGATGATAGAAGCATAAAAGGATATTACAATAGCTATTGTAACTTTGTATATCACATTATGTATGTACTTAAAAGAAAATGTGAACAATGTTAAATAGAGAAATGTAAGATATTTAAAAATTAAAACAAATGAAACGTCTAAAGATGAGAAATACAGTGTCTGAAAATTTCACTGGAGTGGTTTAACAACAAATTAAACATAATATTTCAAGGTATTTTAATAGCATATATATCTACATAAAGTATAGAAAGATAGGCTAAACAAAGAAGCATCAGGGACCCATGACCTAATTCCACATGTTCTGATTGGAGACTCATGAGGAAAGAGGGATGGGTATAGACATATTATGTGAAAATACATTGTTTGAAAAATTTGAAGTTACATGAAAACTATAGACACTGACAGAAGTTCGACAAAAAATCCAAAGAAAAATAAATGTTCAGAAAACAAGCCACACAATTTTCAATTCTGAAAAACATATATTAAGAGAGGAATCTTATAAGCAGCTTCCCTCTCCCTCCAAAAAGAAATATTACTTACAGGGAAGTGACATTTTAAAGTGAGTGATAAAAGAAATAAACTCTCAATCTAGAATCTATGTACCTAAAAAACAAAACAAAACAAAAACAGAAAACTAAACACAATCTTTTTTCAGATAAACAAAAGTGGAGATGATGCAAATTAAGCCAAAATGATTAGGAGAATATGAATTTCCATAATATCCAGAGAGTAGAAGGAATTTCTAGTTCAAGATCATTTCATTTGATGCCCAAAAAACAGGGTGAACTTTTCTGATATCTGGGTTATACATACAATAATTTCATTTCAGTGTGTGTGTGTGTGGATGGTGGTGGTGGGGGAGGATATAGGCTATTCAATAAATGGCTCTAAGACAATCAAGAATTTTTAAAATATTAAAATAATTGCTATTTCATACAACAATTAATTTGAGCTTGGGTAGAGACCTAAATATAAAAGACAGAACCATACATGTGCTACAATGCAATGTGGGAAAACATATTACCTTGTGAGGAAGACCTTTGAAACAAAGAAGCATTAAGGATAAACATATGTATTTGTATGATGGATGGACAAACACACAACTCCCTGTTTTCTCTTCCCACGTTCAGAACTATTGGAGGAATAAAGCTCATGAGCTGCAGATCTAAAGATCGGTTTTATCAGATAGCGATGGCTGGGGAACAGGACTTTATTCTTCAGTCAATTTGCTTTTCACCACATAAGATACTGGCTTGAAAAGTGTTTACTGGTGAAAACTTGGCACAAGGGGAACAAAGTTCTCCCCAACAGATAAAATTCATAATTTTGATTAGATAGAATAACATAAACCATCACAGACTGGGAAAGATATCTTCAGTACACAGACCTAGGGACATTAATCCCAAATTCATACAACATATGTACTCTAATTGGCTTCAGCTTATAAACCTTGAGTCTGAGGCAACAAAGTGGCTGAAGGTCTCTGGAGGTTCCAAGCAGGACTCCTTGAAAGAGAAGGCAGCCTACACTTTCTTCCCAGCTCTTCTAAAATACCATCATCTCTGGGTGACTGACAATGTTTTATTCTTAATCCTCCCCAGCTCTCTTTATTTCCATCTACAGATGTCAACAAAGACTGTGCGATCCCATTAGCTCTGACTATCACAGAATCATGTTAAATCACTGATTTCCCCCTTATTGTTGGAGTCCTTTCCCAACTCCCGGGGCTTCTCCTTCACTTCTCAATATGCTAAGTCCTGGGCGAATAAAAATCTCTCTCACACTATCACTGTTGAAAATCTCTGTAATAGAAGTGTCAGAGATGAAAGAAAATTAGTAAAATGTCTATGAAAATCTTCCTCCTGCCAGAGTCTGGGGTGCACCATAGTACCCAGAGTCAAGTTCCCATCCACCCACATGCACCTCCAAATCATGTGAGACCCAGACCTGGCCAGCCCCCTGTCATTGGGCTAGACCCAGACCTGGCTGGTCCCACCCTTGTCAAGCCCCGCCAGGTGGAGGGTGTAGCCTCAGGTCCCTTGGCCTGGCTCCAGGGCGGGGGTGGGGGTGGGGGGCATGGCGTGAGGTCCCCCAGCCCAGCACCAGGGCAGGGAGCACCCCTTGAGGTCTGCTGTCAAGTCCCACTGGGTGTGGTGGAGGTGCAGCCTGAGGTCCCCCGTCCTGACACCAGGATGGGGAGAGCAGCCTGAGGTTCCCCTGGCCCAGCACCAGGGCAGGGGGCACACCTAGAGGTCCCCCGGTCAAGCTCTGCCAGGTGGTGGGGGGCATAGCCTGAGGTCCCCTGTCAAGCCCCAAGGAGGGAGGGCACAGCCTCAGGTCCCTGCTGATTGCTGCTTAAGGCTTCTTATGGGAACTCGGCCTCAGCTGTGCGTGCAACCATCTTTGTGGCGGAGTGACGATCAATTTGAATATTCCCTCTTTATTATATAGTATTTTTTAAAAATGCTAATTTCTCTAATCAGTAAGCAAAAGAAGAAAACAAAAAGTTATTGAACAACTGCTGTGTCCCAAGCACTGGGTTAAGGTCCTGTATCATCTCATTTACTACAAGGAGTAATGTATACAAGGAAACTGAGACTTTCAGCAGTTAGAGAACTTGCCCAAGATTACCCAGCCACTACATGGTTAAGCTGGGTTTTGCCCTGAGACATAGTCCGAGTCCACAGCTCACGCTCTGTTCACTATGCTGTGAGAGAGAAACGCTAGCATTCCCTGGATGGCTGTTCTAGTGTAATTTCTTAGACATTCCCATTTCAAGGCCGTGCTTCGTAACGCGCAGCTCCACGCACGGGATGAGGAGCCGATGTGTGGTGTGGTTAGCGAGGGGCCTCTGGGTCCCTTCCCATGCGGCACGGCTGTATTTTCCTAAGGAGCTGCTCGGGCAGCCCAGGGGCAGCAGTATTTCCTTCCGCACTGGGTGCTCTGGTTCCTAGATGTGTGCTTTCTAGTCGGTTATAAAGTGCTCCGAGATTCCTCCAGATAAAACATGTCCTACAAATGACCTTTGTAGACTCGTTTTTGCCCTGTGGCTTGGAACTGCCTGGTGATTTAATTTCCGGTGCAATGTATTTTTAAAAGTGTATTTAAAAAGGATGTTTTACCTCATGGCAAACTGTCTAAACTGTTCTTTCAGAGTATTCCAAACAAAGGGGGCATTTTCACAAGAAACCGTTTCTCATTGCTGAACTTATTTGTGCTTAATGCTTTATAGTCCCTTGCTAGCCCTGTCCTCCAAACTGCTGTGCAGTAAAACAATCTCTCAGGAAGGAACTTTTTTAAGGTTTGCCTAATTCAAAAGTCCTAACTCTCCAATTCAAAAACTAACGTTTGCAGCAGCAGTAGTGGCAAACACATTTTAAGTGTACATTTTCTGAAAGCAGGAGAAGTAAAATAAATGCAGTCTCTTTTCCTTAAGTGGCCATAACTTACATTCAAGGCAGAGTAGTAGAAAAGTCATACTTCTTATGTTAGAATCATGATATCTGGTCTGTATCTACCACTGTGGTTGCATATGCAAAGCACGTCAGCATTCAGAGAGACCATTGATGTAGTGATACAAGTAGAAGTATGTCAGTTTCCTCATGGGCTAAATAAGCGGGTTGGACATCCATGACTCGGTGAAGCTTATAAATTGGCATCAAGCTTTATAAACAATCAACTAAATTGGCAATTTCAAAACGGTTGTGGGGATGTAAAGTACAGCATAGAAAATATAGTCAATAATATTGTAATAACAATGTATGGTGGCAGATGGATATGAGTTTTATTTGGGGGGATCACTTTGTAAATTATATAAATGCATAACCACTATACTGTATACCTGAAACTAATACAAAGTAATATTGAATGTCAATTGTATCTGAAAAATAAAATATAAAAGATATAGAGACAATCAGGTAACTTTTTGTGCACTTGAGTGGATACTGGCTAAAATATCCAACATTTCTTTTCATTTTTTTGGTAGGTACAGAATTTTAGGAGAAAAGTGCTCTATAAAACATTTAGATCAACTAGTCATCTAGTATTTAACATTTTCTTCAATATTCCCGTCTGGTTGCAATCCAGCCTCAGTTTAAAGTGGCTCCATTTTAGGTCAATCCATATTGTAAGGTTTTTACCTGTTTTGACAGTTGTTTTACAACTGGAAAGTATCTGAACCAATTACTGTTGCCTTTGTTAGTGGCATAGCCCAAGAGATTGCTGAGCCCACAAACAGTTTCTTGAATTTAGTGTGTGTGAGGCTCAATTTCTTTCCAAAAATATTCTGATTTTTTTCTGAGAATATTCAAATTGTGATGAGCTCATGAAATTGACAATCAAAAAGGTATTGTCATCCACTGTTCCAGTGTTCTTTATTAACTTTGATTCTTTGCAATAAATGTTTTTGAAATACATTTTCAATTTTCTTATAGTTATATTTCTCTTTCTTTTGAAAAAATTCATAGCCCTCCTAGCATCATAGCAATTTAAAAGGCAGGCAAAAAGGACTTTATAAACTGTAGTTATATAATATATTTTTGAATGAATGAATTATCTCAGTTGTAAATATGAAAATTTGTAGGTTGATTTAGAAACGGAAGCAGAAAGTCATTGAAGTAGAAGAGTTCATCTTCTTAAATTCAGATTCTCACTAGGAGGCAACTCTGAGTCTTTCCACATTGAAATATGTCTCATTTATCATCATAATAAATCCAGTATGATTCCTCTGTCCTGTTCTTTGGGGGTGTCAGATGTGAATCATATGAAGGTATTTGTCATAAATAAAACAAAGAAATATTACTTTATTGAGCCCCAGGATAGATGCCCTTGCATTCAGTATTTGGTTGTATAGTATCTGAAGAATAGTAATGCCTGATTTATAAGGAAGGTTTAAAAGGTACACGTTGTCTATCTAGCAAAGAACATAAAAAGCATATCTGTATTTGAATATTGCTTCCAAAGAAACGAGAAATATAATTTAGTTATTTTATTATAGTACTAGAGGCCCAGTGCACAAAAATTTGTGCACTTGGGGGGGGGTCCCTCAGGCTGGCCTGTGCTCTCTCGCAGTCTGGGATCCCTTGGGGGATGTCCACCTGCTGGCGTGCCTGGCCAGCCTGGGTGAGGGGCAGAGGGCTGTTTCAGACTTCCCACAGTCCCTTCAGGGTCCAGGTCCCTACTGGGGTGCCTGGAAATAGGTATCTGGGATTTATTTAACTTCTATAATTGAAACTTTGTTGCCTTGGTCCCCTGCTCGAAGCTTGGGTTGCCCCCTGGCAACACAAGGTCCCAGCCTGGGAGGTATCTGGGGTTTGTTTATCTTCTATAATTGAAACTTTGTAGCCTTGAGTAGAGCTCAGGGCCCACAGGGCCCTGGATTCCTCCATTGCCCGGGACAACTCCAGCTCTGTGGCCGCTGCCATCTTAATTGAGTTAAGTTGCATATTTGCTCCTGATTGGTTGGTGGGTGTGGCTTGTGGATGTAACAGAGTGAGGGTTAACTTGCATATTACTCTTTTATTAGATTAGATAATTCAAGACCATCTGGGGGCCATTCATGGGCACATAGATGAATCAAGAAACAGGTAGGTTACCTTTAAGAAAGAATTGAACTACTCTGGGCACTCTGATCTTTTCAAAGTGCCAGTCTGGGTGCTACCACTAGACACAGAATATGATAATGAGCAAAAGCATATAGTGTTCAAACTTTCGTGGCTCTTTCCTGGAAAAGCACCAGATAGTCATGCTAGTGAATATCTGTAACAAACTGATGCATGTTCTGAGAGGGCTAGAAACATAGCTCTAGATTTATGGTATGGTACTCAGCAGCTTTCCAAATGTGGCTCAATTAGCCAATTTGGGGATCCCATTCCCCAACATCCTTTATCTACCCTCAGACAGAGTCACAGAGATTGGATCAAGGACTACTGTGTGCCTTCTAACCTCCCTTCACTTCAGAAATGCAATGCTCTTCAGAACAACACAGCAGCAACAGCTTCAGAATTATACTGAGCAGTCATACTGGCATGCCTCAGTGGGCCTCCAGGGTGAGCCAAAGCTCTAGCCAAGGGAACGCTTCCTCCATTCTTCTCGGAAGCAAGCCAGAGGCCCAGCGAAGTGCTGAAACCCACACTTAAAAGTTTTTAAGAGCTGATTATGCCCATCCCTTCCCATTCCAGTGGCCTTAGATTGGTAGCTCCACGTTAGCCGTGATGTCAGAAGGAGAATTTACACTCTGAAAACAATAAAAACTACATAGGAGGGCTTCCAGTCTACTCCCTTCCTGGGCAAAGATAGAATTGGGATCGTTATCAGAGGGCCAGATATCTTGAAACCTATAATCTACGACAGAAAATGTAGAATTTTAACCACATAAGACTCCATGTACAATAAAGACTGCAGGACAGCAAAACAACTTCGCCAGGCAGGTCCTCTGCTCCAATCTTTATTATTGAAAGTGTCACATATGTTCCCTTTTCTGCCCATTGACCCCTTCTAGCCTGCCTCCATCCCCAGCCCCAGGCCTTCTTTCCAAGCAAATATCAATTACTCAATTCAGTATTATCAACTGTCCTCACCATGTTATATATTAGATCCTCAGACTCTCATAACTGAAAGCTTATATCATTTTACCAACATCTCACTATTTCTTAAACTCCGCCCACCACCCCAAACAAGGCTTGGGCAACCACTATTCTACTTTTCGTTGCTATGAGTATGATTTTTAAAAATTCTAACATATAAGTGCTACCATTCAGTATTTGTCTTTCTCTGTCTGGCTTATTTCACATATCACAGTACCCTCCACATTCAGCCAAGTTGTTGCAAATGGCAAAACTACCTTAATCTTTTTAAGGCTGAATGATATAATATATATGATGTATAATAAATATTATATATAAATTTTCTTTATACATTTCTTTACCCATTCATCTGTCAACATACACTTGGGTTTTTTGTTATTGTGATTATGCTGCAATGAGTATGGGAGTACAGCTATTTCTTTGAGACTGTGATTTTGTTTCCTTTGGATAAACACCCAGAAATAGGATTGCTGGATGATATGGTAATTCTGTTTTTAATTTCTTGGAGAATCTACATGCTGTTTTTCGTACTGGTTGTCTTTTTGGTGATAGCTATTCTAACAGATGTGAGATGATATCTCATTGTGGTTTTGATTTGTATTTCCATGACAATTTGTGATGTTGAGTCCCTTTTCATATACTTGTTGGTCATTTGTACGTCTTTTGGAAAATGTCTAATCAGGACCTTTGCCCGTTTTTAAGTTGGGTGTGTATTGTTGTTTTTTGCTATTGAATTATGTGTTTCTTGTATACGTTGTATACTAACCTTATTAGATATGTGGTTTGCAAGTATTTTCTCCCATTTGGTTAGGTTGCCTTTTCATTTTGTTGACAGTTTCCTTTGCTATGCAGAAGCTTTTTATGTTGATTTTATTTTTGTTGCCTTACCTTTGGGTGTCATATCCAAAAAGTCATTGACAAGATCAATGTTAAGGATCTTACCCCATGTTATGTTTTGGGTGTGTGTGTGTGTGTGTTTTAAGGTTTGACAGATTCAGGCCTTAACTTCCAGTCTTTAATCCATCTTGAGTTGACTTTTGCTTAAGATGCACAATAGGGGTGTTTTGTATGTTAATGCCCAGTTTTACTAAGACCATTTATTGAAGAGACTATCATTCCCCCTTGTGTTTTCTTAATGCCTTAGTTAATAATTAATTGACCATATATGCACGGGTTTATCCATGTGCCCCCTGTTCTGTTCCACTGATCTGTGTGTCTGTTTTTAATGACGATACCATAGTGTTTTCATTACTATAGCTTTGTTATATAGTTTGAAATCAGGATATCTGATACCTCCAGCTTTGATCTTTCTCAAGATTGTTTTGGCTATGTAGAGTCTTATGGGTTCCACTTAAATTTTAAGATTTGTTTTTAACTTCTGTGAAAAATGCCATTGGAATTTTGACAGGTATTTCATTGAGTCTATAGATCACTTTGGGTGGCACAGACATTTAACTAATATTAATTTCAATCCATGAATAGAGAGTATCTATTGTGACTTCATTTCACTTTCATCAATTTTTATAGTTTTACTAGAGGCTCGGTGCACAAAATTCATGCACAGAGTACGAGTGGGAGATAAGGGTGGTGTCCCTCAGCCCAACCTGCACCCTTTCCAATCTGGGACCCCTTGAAGGAAGTCAGACATCCCTTTCACAATCCAGGACTGCTGGCTCCCGACCTCTTGCCTGTCAATTGCCCCTAATACTCCCCTGCCAGTCTGATCAATGCCTAACTGCTCCTATGCCAGCCTGATTGCCCCTAACTGCCCTCCCCCTGCCAGGATAGTCCCCCTCAACTGTCCTCCCCTGCAGGCCTGGGTCTACCCAACTTTCCTCCTCTGCAGGACTGGGTCCCTCTCAACTGCTTTCCCCTGAATGCCTGGATCATTTCCACTCTCCTCCCCTGCAGGCCTGGGACCCCCACAACTGCCTTCTTCTGCCAGCCTGGTCCCTCCAACTTTCCTCCCCTGCAGGCCTGGGTCCCCCACAACTGTCCTCCCCTGCAGACTTGGGTCCCCCCCACTGCCCTTCTCTGCAGGCCTGGGTCCCCCACAACTGACCTCTTCTGCCAGCCTGGTCCCCCCCAACTGTCCTCCCCTGTAGGCCTTGTTCCCCTACAACTGCCCTCCTTTGCAGGCCTAGGTCCCTGCCAACTGTCCCCATCTGCCAGCCTGGTCCTCCCCAACTGCCCTCCCCCGCAGGCCTGGATCCCCTTCCCAACTGTCCTCTCCTGCAGGCCTGGTCCCTCCCAACTGCCCTCCCCTGCAGGCCTGGATCCCCTTCCCAACTGTCCTCTCCTGCAGGCCTGGTCCCTCCCAACTGCCCTCCCCTGCAGGCCTGGATCCCCTTCCCAACTGTCCTCTCCTGCAGGCCTGGGTCCCCCCAATTGCCCTCCCTTGCTGGTCATCTTTTGGTGGACATCTTTGACCCCATGGGGGAAGCCATCTTGTGATGGTCAATTTGCATATTACTCTTTTATTAGATAGGATGTGTACAGACCTTCCACATCATTAATTAAATTTATTTCTAAATATTATTTTTCCTTCTCATGCTCTTGTAAATGGGATTATTTTCTAACTCCCTTTTCTGACAGTAATTATTGCTATATAGAAATACAACTGATTATTTTGTATTGATTTTGTATTCTGCAACTTTAATGAATTTGTTTACCAGTATTAGTTCTAAAAATGTTTTGTGTTTTTTTCTTTGGTGGAGTCTTTAGTGTTTTTTTTAATGTATAATAAATCATCTGCAAACAGACAATTTTACTTCTGATTTTCCAACTTTATACCTTATATTTTTTTTTCTTGCCTAAATACCCTGGCTAGAACTTCCAGTACTGTGTTGAATAAACATGGCAAGAGTACACATTTTTGTTTTGTTTCTGATCTTAGAGAAAAAACTTTTCTCTGAAAGTTTTGAATATAACATTAGCTGTGAGCTTATTATGCATGGAATGTTGAGGCACATTCCATCTATACTAGGTATCTAATCTGTTGGGAGTTTTTGTCATGACTGTATGCTGAATTTTATCAAATGCTTTTTTTTTCTGCATCTATTGAGAATCACAAGAATTATATCTTTCAGTTTGTTTTTCTGGTGTATATAACATTTATAAATTTTCATATATTGCACCATCATTGAATCCCAGCAATAAATCTCACTTGGTCATGGAGTATTATCCCTTAAATGTACTATTATTGAGAACTTAAAAAAAAATCTATGCTCCCACCCTAACCGGTTTGGTTCAGTGGATAGAGCGTCGGCCTGTAAACTCAAGGGTCCCAGGTCCGATTCTGGTCAAGGGCATGTACCTTGGGTTTTGGGCACATCCCCAGTGGGAGATGTGCAGGAGGCAGCTGATCTATGTTTCTCTCTCATCAATGTTTCTAACTCTATCCCTCTCCCTTCCTCTCTGTAAAAATCATTAAAATATATTTTAAAAAATCTATGCTCCCAAAGGATATTGGCCTATAATGTTCTTCCTTATAGTGTGTTTGTCTGGCTTTGGTATCATGATAATTCTGGTCTCATAAAATGAGTTAGTAAGTATTCCCTACTTTTCTATTTTTTTGAAAAGTTTCAGAAGAATTGGTATTAATGTTTCTTGAAATGTTTTATAGAATTCACCAGTGAGGGTTTCTGGTCCTGAACTTTTGTTTGTTGGGAGGTTTTTTTTTTATTACTGACTCAGTCTCCTTATTAGTCATTGATCTGTTCATATTTCCTATTCTGCCATAATTTGGTCTTAGTAGCTTGTATGTTTCTAGAAATTTGTTATATTTTCTAGGTCCTCTAATTTTTTGGCATATGTTTATTTACAGTAGTTTCTTATGATTCTTAGTATTTCTTATCAGTCACAACTCTTATTTCTGATATTATTTGTCTTGTCTTTTATTTTCTTAGTCTAGCTAAATTTTTGTCAATTTTGTTTATCTTTTAAAAAAACAGCTTTTGGTTTCATTGATATTTTCTATTGAGTTTCTACTCTCTATTTCATTTATTTCTAATCTGATCTTTGATTTTTTTCTTTGACCAAATTGGTTGTTCAGGAGCATGCTGTTCATTTCCACATAACTGTAAATTTTCAAGTTTTTCTCTTGTAACTAATTTCTACTTTTATACCACTGTGGTAGGGGAAAATGCTTGATATAATTTCATTCTTTCTTCAAAGTTTAATAGCTTACCATATATTCCTGAGTTCTATGATCCTTTCTTTTGCTTCAACTAGTCTGCTGTTGAACCTCTTCATTAAATTTCTCAGTTCATTTACTGTATTTGTCAGTTTTATTTACTTTGATAGTTTTTAATATTTTTTCCTTGCTGAAATTTTCACTTTGTTCATATATTGGTCTTCTTACCTCAGTGAGCATCTTTATGATTGCTATTCTGAACTCTTTATTGAGCAAATCATTTCTCTCTGTTTCATTAAGGTAGTTTCTGGAGACATATTATTCTTTTATTTAGAACATATTCCCTTATTTCTTTATTTTATTTAACTATCTGTGTAGGTTTCTGCACATCTCTCTAACTTCAGAGCCTGGCCTCATGTAGATGAACCTTGTCAATCAGCCCCGCCCAGCTCAAACCTATGTGATTGTCTAAGCAGCTGTCTTTGTTATGAGTGGCTCCCAGAAGCTGAGAATGTACCATGACCTGTTGGTTTCCTACAGGCATAGAAAATACCCATATGCCTGTTCAGGCTCCAGGATGACTACTGATTGCTTGCCCCATCAGCTCCCAAATGTAGGCTAATTGGAAGCTCAACTTCCCCCGAGCAGCTGGGAAAGTCAGGGTGTTAGATATGCAGTCTAGCTCCTATCAGCTAGGAGCTGGGTATTTTTTGTCTATTCCCTCTGCATTGAGCCGGAGGGAACAGTCTCTGAAATTGCTTATGCACCCAAATAGAACTGCCTCTTTGTTTTGTGTGGTCCCTGGGGACTCATGAATGTTAATCCTTTATCTGCTCCTAGCACTAGGTGATTTGGGAGCTAATAACAGTTGGATGACAGCCATAAAAGTTAGGGTGCTACATATGTTAATAAGCTCCTTCCAGGGAGAAACTGAACACTGGTATTATTGCTAGAGCAAGCTGGATGGGGGGGGGGGGGGGGGGGATAGGGAAGGATGCATTCACCAGCTCTATCAGGCTCCTGGGAGGATCACAGTGAGCACAAGAAGTTATTAGAAGCCAGAACCTCAGACAGCAGATGGGGAAGTATGCAAATTCTTTCCAAGGAAAAACTGGGACACAGGAGTTTTTGTGAGCTCTCTCTGTGCTTAGCCCTGAGGGAATAGCTGACAAAAATGTTTGTTCACCAATTTAAAGATTTCTTCTTAAAAATTTCATATGTGAGGGCCCAGCTTGTTAGCTATCAGAGCTAGGTGATTTGAAGGCCTCTCGGATGGCTGCCTCAGAAGTTGGAGCACTAGATGTGTGGACAAGCTCTTTCCAGGGAGAAGCTGGATTCTTGGTTTTATGGTTGGAGTGATTCAGAAGGGGAAGGCAAGGAAGTGCACATGTCTCTTTCAGGCTCCTGGGAGGATCACAGTCAGCATACTCTAATGTACTCTAATTAGAAATTGGGCCTTCAAGTAGCAGTGTATAAACTATGTAGTCAAATTCCTTCCAGGAAAAGACTGGGGATGGGCTTTTGTGCCTGATCCCTCTGCACTGAGCCCTGGGGAGATAGCCACAGCCAGTGCTTGCATGCAGTGTTCCTTTATTTGTTATGGTTCTGTTGGACTCATGAATGTCAGCCCCATTAGCTTTCAGAGCTAGGTGATTTGGGAGTCCATCTCTTGGATGACAGCCTTAAAAGTTGGGGTTTCATAAAACTGGGCCAAACTCCTTGCTTTTCAAGGAGAAGCTGGGGGGGAAGGAGTTTTCTTCTGATTTTATCACACTACTAGGGGCCCGGTGCATGAAATTCATGCACGGGGGTGGGGGGTGGGGGGGATGGTCCTTCAGCCCGACCTGCACCCTCTCCAATATGGAGTTCTT